>SRMA01027048.1:477027-529476 GCA_007224835.1 Danionella cerebrum | reverse complement strand
CCCCCCCCCCCCCCCAACGCTATCAAGATCCCCCAGATGCATGCTGCAATGAACTCAGCCTTTGGATTTCCTTCCTCAGGCAATGGAATGGCATCTCCATATTCTACTCTGATTTAACTTCCTCCCCCATCGACATCGGCCTTTTTATAGATACAGCCCCTCCACAGGTTTCGGGGGTTACCTTTCAGGTCGTTGGTTTGTATCAACATGGCCCCCTTACTTCCAATCCTCCGCTCTGTTCGAGCTGTACCCCCTAGTGGTGGCAGCCCATTTGTGGGGCCACAAGTGGACCTCCCTCAACATTCTAGTCCATTGCGACAACATGGCTATCGTTAATTGAATCAACAGAGCCAGCGCCCCATCCCTATTCCCCTTTATCAAAAGATTAATATGAATTGTAGCTTGTAAACAATATATGCAATTTTGTTTTACAGTGATTTATGTTTTATAGTTTAATGGCAGTTAGATAAACACAAGTATGGTCTAATTTGACATTGTGAAACCTGCAGAAGCACTGAACATGGGACATAAAGACTAATGAGCATTCATTTTTAACAGATACCATGAATATTTTGCTTTCTTTTAGAACTTTCTCTATATATTGCTTGTATTGCATCTCTGTATATACGTTATAAACCCTGATTTTTCACACATAGCAAGCAGTCCATTTGATTGCTAGATATTTCTGACCTCCTTTTCAGTCAGCTGGAGGGATAAACAAGCCTTGCTGTGATATTCAGAAAAGAAATAACCTCCTCCCGTTTAGAGATAGCTGATAATGTTTTACACTGTGTTCCTTAAAAGGCTTGTAGGGAATTCTAGTCTTTTGTGGCAGGAGTTCTGGAAGCTCAAGAAATACAGTGACCAGGTCAGAACCTTGTCAGCGGAAGCTGTGGGCAGGGGGAAAGCTATTGAATATGTCTGAAGGGGTAATTAAGGTCCAATTTAATTTTGCGTTGACCTTCATTATCTTGGATCACACAGTGATTAAAATAAAAAAAAAAACAAGTGAATGAGATGTACTCAAGGGCCTGTTCACATGTAATTCATATTTTAAAAGAAAGCTTTGAAATGGAGATGGAATACGGAGTACGTTGCATGTCAAAGATATTTAAATAAGCTGTAAAAATAGTTTTTTTGTTAATCTGCTTTAAATGTAGCTTGTAATGCAAACTAGAGGACATTTTGTCTTTCATACGTTTGAATTATTAGGTTTACATTTGTTTTCAAGCTTTAGTATTTGAATAATTGTGTTCATGACTTGAGCATATAAATGAAGAAAATTTCACTTTATCCTTTGAAACTCTTGAGAAGTTCACTCACTTGTGGGCAAAGCCATCTGCGTTGGTGGTGAGGTTGAGCTGCATCACGCTCTGAAACTCGGTTTCGTTGCAGCAGTACTTGAAGGCTGTGTTGTTATGGTGACAGCAGAACATATAGGTCTTGTTATCTGAGAGTCGAGGGCAGTGGAAACCAAAGTGATAGCGCCCCTTGTGGTCAGAGTATGGCTCGCAAACTCTGAAGTTCGCAGAGAGTGCTGCAAAGAGATGAAACAGTAGAGGATGTGAGAAGAAAATAAAGTCTTTCACAGGTGGATAGCTGGACAAATGGTTTTTGATTGAGATTACGGCACAGATCTTTCATGTCTTGAGCAATTAGTTTTTTTGGAAGTGAATTATTGGTGGAAAATTTCTAATCAAGAAAAGTTTTTTTTTTCTCATTAGTGACACAACAAGCATGTTTATAACGGACAGTACTTCGTTTTATTTTGGTACCAGAAATGTGTTTTCCTCCAAGAGTTTATAAATGCAAATTTCTGTGTTTGTCAGCAATGCTTATATGCTCACCCCCAAAGAGCACCTGCTCATCTCTGAAGCTTCATATTGAGCTTTATGGGTTGAAGAAAGCACTGTGCTGCCATTTGCATATAGATGAGTGCTGTGTGAGATTGCAGTGTTGGTAAGTAGAATGGACAGGAACTCCCAAGTAGAGTTTTGAAGGACCTTTCTTTCCATTTTTACAATAATACACTGTGTTATGGAAGCATTTCTGAACAGTGCTCCAGGGCTACATCTTCATGGAGTTTATACAAGTTTCTTTATGACAAACCACTACTTTTTATTTTCACTCACAGAAAAACTATAGGGAGTTTTTTTTTATTTGTGATAAAAAAAAAACATTTCAAAACCTACTTTAAAATGAACCAAACCCATTATATGGAAAATTTATTAAAAATAAAAAATACTGAAAAATCACATGAAAATTCACCTTTGCCGTGAAATTCACCTTTGAAGCTCAAGCTTTCTTCTGTGGAGAGAGGAGAACTTTACAGAAAGACAACCAATCATCTGTGCAGCAATCCACCAATCAGGCCTGTATGGTAGAGTGGCCAGACGGAAGCCACTCCTTAGTAAAGGGCCCGCCTGGAATTTGTCTAAATTCTTAATTTGCCTAAAGTTGAACTCCTGGGAGTGAATGCCAGGCATTACATATGGAGAAAACCAGACACCGCTCATCACCAGATCAATACCATCCCTATAGAGGAGTAGGGTAGTGGCAAGAACTGGAAGACTAGCCAGGAAAGAGGGAGCGATGAATGCAGCAATTTACAGAGTTCAAACCTGCTTCAGAGTACTCTTGACCTTAGACTATTTCAACAGTTCATCTTCCAGCAGGACATTCATTCATTCATTCATTTTCCAACCCGCTTATTCCCTTTAGGGGTCATGGGGGTACCTATCTCCAGCTCACATTGGGCGAGAGGCAAAAAGCACACTCTGGACAGGTCGCCAGTCCATTGCAGGGCTCCAGCAGGACAATGACCTAAAGTATCAACAAGTGTCTTCACAACAACTTGGTGAATGTCCTAGAGTGGCCCAGCCAGAGCCCAGACCTAAATCAATGGTACCTCCATTGCATGCTATGGCGACCTTACAGGTCCTCCGTGTCATAGACCAGGGTGGTGGTGACCAGCAGTCTCTCTTAGACTCGCTCTCAGCCGCTGATTGTCGCCTCGTGCTACAAGATCAGCCGTGCTGAACATCGGTCACGCGATGTCCACGCTTGTGGCCCAGGAACGCCATCTGTGGTTCAAGCAAGCTTCAATGCGTCCCGAGGACCGATTTCGGCTTCCGTATGCGCCTGTCTCCCTGGATGGCCTCTTTGGCGTCGCCGTGGAGATTTTCGTCAAAGGTCTCCACGATCAGGAGGCAGGCGGAGGGTCTATAGTTCCACGCCAGAAGCAGCGGGCGTTGCTTCTGGGCCGGAACCCTCTCCGCCTGTTCGCTGCCAAAGAGTACGTCTCCCGCCTTGGTTTACTCCTTCGACCTCTGGTCCGGGGAAAACCCCTGCATGCGGAAGACGGAGCCAACCTCGGAGGTTTTCGAAAGCAGACGAGGGTTTCTAGTGAAGCTCCCCTGAGGTTGGCAACTCGGGAGGATATGAGATCGTCTTGGGGTCTGGTCATCGACCCAGCTCCCCCAGGGGGGGGGGGTCCACCACACACTCCTCGCTGCTGTCCTTCGGACGGCGGCTCCCATTGTGTCAGATAGATCTCACTTCCTGCCTGAGAATAGTGGACTCGCATGCCCTGCGCTCTGGGTGTCCTCTTCCTCTGTCCGACGAAGATCCCGACTTGGGCGCGAGCTCCGCTGGCCATGGCAGAGAGCGCGGGGGCACAACACCCCTGCCCTCATCTGACCATCTCCCAGGGTCAGCCTCTGGTGATTCCGCCCTTAAGTCCGCCTTCGGGCGGCCCCGCCATGGGGACCATCGGCACGTCCCGACCACACTCCTGGGACCCTGGCGGAAGCTTCCCGGAGTCTCACAGTGGGTGGTCCGGACAATCCGGCAGGGCTACACGATTCAGTTCGTGTCCGCCCCCAGGTTCGAGGTGTGTTTCACACTACTGTTCTCCAAACAGGCGCCTCATTCCTGCGAGAGGAGATTGACGCCCTTTTAACAAAAGGTGCGATCGAGCCGGTAACCCCAGCCGAGATGGAACACGAGTTTTACAGCCTATACTTCCTAGTCCCCAAGAAATCAGGCGGGCTGCGACCAATCTTGGATCTGAAGCGTCTAAACCGGCACCTGGCCAAGTACCGGTTCAAGATGCTGACGGTCCGCTGCATTCTACCGTGCATCCATCCTGGAGATTGGTTCGCAACAATTGACCTGAAGAACGCGTACTTTCAGGTAGAAGTGGTACCAAGACACAGACCCTTTCTAAGGTTCTGTTTCGAAGGCCATGCATACCAGTACAAGGTCCTACCCTTCGGTCTTGCCCTATCCCCTCGCACCTTCACAAGGTTGTCAGGGCCGCACTAGCCCTGCTTCGCCGGGCAGGCATTCGGATCCTGGACTACCTCGACGACTGGCTTCTACTAGCCTCGTCCAGAGACCAGTTGATCCGACACCAGGGCAAGGTGCTTTCGCAGTTAAACCGTTTGGGTCTGAAGGTCAACTGGGAAAAGAGCCGCCTCACTCCGGTGAGGACCATCTCTTTTCTCGGGATGGAGCTGAACTCCGAAAGCATGCTGGCGCAACTGCTGGCGCAACTATCGGTAGAACGCGCCAGGGCCTTGCTGACCACGCTCTCCGCGGTGTCATCGAGACCAGTGGTCAGACTGAAGTTATTTCAGAGGCTCCTGGGGCATATGGCAGCCGCAGCCCCAGTCATCCGACTCGGGCTCCTGCGTATGCGACCACTGCAGCTATGGCTTCTCTCACGAGTTCCGAGTTGGGCATGGCGTCGGGGAGCCTTACGTCTGCCTACGGCAGACGCGCTCCCTTACCTGAAGGTCTGGAAGACGGAGTGCTTTCTGAGGTCTGGGGTGCCTCTTTCGAGCCACCCCAACCGTGTGGTGGTCACCACCGATGCCTCCAAGACCGGTTGGGGCGCTGTGTGCGGTTACCACCGAGAGTCCGGTGCCTGGACCGGAAGATGCTCTCGCTGGCACATAAACCGTCTTGAGCTAGATGCAGTCATTCTGGCGTTGCGGCGCTTCTGCCCGCTCCTCCGGGGTCGACACGTGCTGGTCAGGACAGACAGCACTGCGGTAGTAGCGTACATCAACCACCAGGGCGGTGTGCGCTCCCGTGCTCTGCACTACCTCGCCCAACGACTGCTCCTCTGGAGTCAGAGCAGACTTTTGTCGCTCAGAGCCTGTCACATCCCCGGGGAGTGCAACCGGATCGCAGATTCGCTGTCCAGGTTCCACCCCAGGGCGGAAGAATGGCGACTCCATCCTCGGGTTGTTCAGCAGATATGGGACATCTCGGCGAGGCCCAGGTAGACCTGTTGCCTCCCGCCAGAACACCCATTGCCGGCTTTTTACTCCCTGTCCCTGGCTCCTCTCGGGACAGATGCGCTGGCACACTGCTGGCCCAGGAACAAACGCTTATATGCGTTTCCCCCAGTGAGCCTTCTGGCACAGATATTGTGCAAGGTCAGGGAGGACGAGCTAGAACTGCTCTTGATCGCCCCCTTTTTGGCCGAACAGAGCTTGGTTCCCGGACCTTTCTGCGCTCGTGACAGCCCCCCCCCCCTGGCTGATCCCTCTGAGTCCGGACCTCCTGACTCAGGGGGGGGGGGGATACAGGCACCCGCGGCCAGACCTCTGGGCCCTACACGTATGGCATATCTGTCCGCGGTGGACCCCGAGCCTCTACCACCCTCTGTGGTGAGAACTTTGGACCACGCGCTAGCATGCTACGCTGGTAAATGGGGTCGGTTCGTCGATTGGTGTTCCTCCCGTCAGGAAGACCCCAGGTCGTGCCCCATCAGAGTCGTGTTGACCTTTCTCCAGGAGAGGTTCGATCGGGGGCTGTCCCCTTCGTCCCTCAAGGTCTATGCCGCCGCTATTTCTGCCTTCCACCTTCGGGTCGAAGGGAAATCAGTGGGCAGCCACGAACTGACGGTGAGATTTCTCAAGGGAACTAGGCGTCTCAGGCCGCCTAGACCCCCTCTGTTCCCTCTTGGGACTTCTCCGTCGCCCTGTCTGGGCTGCGGAAGTCTCCTTTTGAGCCTTTGCAGTCTGCGGAGCTGCGCGTCCTCTCACTGAAGACCGCACTCCTGCTTGCTTTGGCCTCAATTAAGAGGGTGGGAGATCTCCAGGCACTGTCCGCCGACGAATCCTGCCTGGAATTCGGCCCTGGCGACACTCTGGTTACCATCAGACCCAGGCCCGGATTCATCCCCAAGGTCCCACCCGTCCCCTTCCGGGACTAGGTTGTGACCCTACAAGCTCTGCCCCGGGAGGAGGCAGAACCAGCCCAGGGTTCGTTATGTCCTGTGCGAGCTCTCCGGACCTACTTGGACAGAACCCGGGAGCTTCGTGCTCCCAGCAGCTCTTAGTATGTTTCGGAGGCCTGCGTAAGGGTTCCGCGGTCTCCAAGCAACGGCTTGCCCACTGGCTAGTGGAGGCTATCCGCCTTGCTTATGAGGCGTGTGAGGTTCCCTGCCCTCTCCATCTGAGGGCCCACTCCACTCGCGGCATCGCCGCCTCGTGGGCATTGGCTAGAGGGGCCTCACTCGCCGACATATGTAGAGCGGCGGGCTGGTCTACACCTAACACTTTTGTCAGGTTTTACAACCTTGACGTAGGCTCTGTTCCCTCTGCGGTCCTGAGTGGTGGCAGTCACCCTTAGGGGACGGAGCAGGTGTAAGCTTGCAGTACTCTCCTCGTCATCAGGAGAAGTACACCTTTCTAAGAGCTCCCCCTTCGGGCGGCTCTCCCATCCTCCCCCCTTCGGCATCTGACTGAGCGGAGCAGTCAGCGCTGCCAGGTTCCGTGTGGTGGCTTTGCTTCGGCCTGGCCCCCGCAGAACTAGGGTACAGATCTGGGAGTCCCTCTCTTGGCGCTCCCTTTCTATGTTCTCTATACAGCTCCCCCTTCAGTATGAACCCGTCGCGTTACACCCCTTGCTTGGCGAGTAACGATGACTTTCCGTCTCTGCCTCTTCTCTCTTGCAGAACGATGACCCGCTGGTAGCCCTTCGGGCCTCGACGCGATCTCCGCCACTCCTCCCTGCGGGTCGAGGGGTGCCTCCTTCTGGTCGTCAGAATCAACCGAGTACAGCTAAGCTTTCAGTGTTGGACGACTTCCCCGTCAATGAGTATTCCGGGCAGGGGCAGAAGGAGTTCCCCATTCAGGTACAAACGGCCTTTTACTAACCCCTCTTTTGTGTTTAGTGCCGGCCTGTCTGGATGGACTTTGGGCATGGCCCTTTAAAGAGGCTCCCATTCAGTCGGTCTAATCCCGACTAACGTCTCCGGGACCGACTGAAAGGGAACGTGGGGTTACGCAAGTAACCTAGACGTTTTGTTATCCTGTTCCTTACATTTTCCTGATAAACTAAAAAGAGTTACCTTTTCAAGTACAGCAAGGACATTATTTTAACCCACAAAATGTGAGAGTTACAGGCATTTTTTTTTTTTTTGGGGGGGGGGTATTTTAGCTGTAATTGCTGCCAAAGCTGCGTCAACAAAGTACTGAGCAAAGACTATGAATTTGCAACAGTTACAAAAAAAAAATTGTCATTTTGATTTTAATCCATTTTGGACTGAGGCTGTAACATGAGTTTATACATGAGCTTATGAGTTTTAAGTGAAAATGTGAAGAAGTAGAGATGAAGCAGGTGGACTTTAACAACGGAACATCTGCGTTGAGCTGATGCTGTTTTACTTCTGTTCCAGACTACTTGAGCAAATGGATTTAGTTGTTCGAGTTCACAGACCAAAACACCATTTTTCTGTGTAGAATTTTCTGTCAATTTCATATTAGACCAGAAATAGTTTTTGTATTCAAAACCAGATGATTCACCCAGCTAGGTTTAGCACCCAGCAATGCAAAATGTCTTTTAAACTGTTAATACCAAATATTCCTCTGGATTTTTCTAGAAATTAGTGCATTTGTTTCTGTCAACAAACAATAAAGAATATAGCAATCTGTGTTTCAACAACATTATCTTTCAATATTATGTCAACATTAACTCTGCGGAGGGCATTCTGTGCAATATCATTTTCATAAATGGTTTAAATTTGTTGCATAAAACATCCTGCCCTTTTCAGAACATGTACAACAAAAAATTAGAGCTGGGCACACTCTGTGCACTTTTTTGACCAGTTTTGAGCTGATTTTTCTGCCGTGCGACTATATTCGGCTAATCGTGCAATGTGCAGTACACATGAGGTCAAACCTGTTTGCAAATATCGTAGCCTATTAAGAGGTTCTCGCACTACTAAAGCAACGCTGTGAGCAGATTCCACTCAACCTCTCAACAAAGTTACACTTATCAACACAAAGCACAAGACATAAGGAATTGATTCCCAAAATCTTTTCATATTATCTAGCTTTCTATCGACACAGAAAACATCACAAACAAGGCAGAAATACAGGTGTTGGGTGCCATAATTAATTTTTATGTATTTTTTTAAACAGCTGGAAGTAAAATTTTAGTGAAAACACAGGCAGGCTGTACTGTCCATGTCTGCCCAGCCATTTCCGTCCTTGAACACGCCTTTTTCAATTTTCAAGAAATATTTCAAATTTCTACAAGTTGCTGCAAAGATTCATAGAAGAAGACTCTGCAGAGAGTCGTACAGTGTGAGCAGTCAGTTCACTTCCAAGAATCGGGTGAGAACATGAGTCGTGGGCTCTGAACTTTTAAACGTTGCAAAACAATCATACAGTTTACGCTGTTGCTGAATTGCACAACTTACACAAAACAACTGATGACTCTCTGCAGATCAGAATTGTTCAATGGCTGGTCATTACAATATAAAGTTTATTCTGGATTAAAATAAAAGTGGACCTGCTGAGAGCACAGTAGCAAGTCTTCTCAATTTTGCTTTACCTCTAAAAACAACATTTCTGGTTGATTTTTTTTTGTCATCACTAGGTGGTAAAATATTAAAGCCTACTTTTTAAGTAATCTCTCATGTTTTACGGCTCTGTCATGTTTCTATGTGGACTTGAAATGCTTATATGCTCTAAAGATTTTGACTTGAGTAGTGTGAAAACTAATGAAAAACGTTTGAGAGTTGAAACCACTGACTTAAAAAAGCGTAAGTATTAAAACATCCACATTTCCCAAGGTTGTGCTGACATTGCAAGAAAGTGAATTCACTCCAGCTTTGGCTCATAGCTGGTCAAAATATCACCATACCTCAATTATCGCAGTAATTTGATGTATAATTAATCCTTATAGGAAAAAAATAGTTGAAAAGTCTAAGAATAATAAAGCAAATAATATAATATTCTCATGTTTTATTATATAAAATGTTGTTGTTGTTTTTTATCATTTAAAAAATTTCAATCACCTTGGTATTTCTATCAATACATTTAGTTCCTTTTGCAAAACAATCATTAATTAGCAAAAATATATGGTTCAGGCTTTCAAAAAACAGATAATCTTTAACTTTGATTATTGGAAACTTGCAAATCTGCCACATCTGACCATTTACTAATGACCCAAATGCTCAATTAGATGAGTTTGCAAGCGTACCGACAGAAGGGTAATGATGAGAATAAATCAGCGCTGACAGCAGTGTTGGCAAGAGACCCCTTCAGTCCCACTTCTGACCCCACAAAGAACCCTGCCAGTGCTCAAGTTGCGTGTCATTCAACCAGACTATGATGCAGGACTCTAACATTTGTACGAGTAGTGAGTGGGAGCAAAAAGAAAGGCTGGGGTGTGAAATGAAAACCACCTGTTGAAGATTTTTTTTTTATTTCGGTCTGGCACGTGCTGTATCATGTGTCATCAATGCTCAGTACAGTTGTCAGTGCAGTCATTCAACACCTTGTTCATCCTCATTTTACCAGAAGTTAAGTGTAAATGAAATGCGATTGTGGTGTCTAGCTGATGACAGAGCTGTTTGTTCAGCTTGGAAATCACAACATTCACCAGCAAAGGATTTAAAACGATTTTTTTAGGTAAGCAAATGATTCCTAAACTAAATTAACATTGAATGCAAATGAAAAAGGGCTCTGCTGGTATGTTTTCCGAACTTCTTGGAGAACTAACTAACCACAGATCTGTCTCTTCCTGTAATCCCAGATACAGGCAATGATGTTGAGATCAGGGCTCTGTGGAGGCCATACATCACTTCCAGTACTTCTGGGTCTTCTTTACACAGGAACTCTTTGTTAATTAAGTTTGGGGTCGTTGATGGTTTAAGCATCTACTTGTATTTGTCAGCATTGAGAACACCAGACTAAATCTCCAAGAAATGCAGAACTTCAGTCACAAACGATCAAGGCATCTCCACAATGCTTTGTTTGTAGTTTTATACCATTTTCCAGCCCTTCAATGAACAAACCGCTTTTTTCTGCAGCCAAATATTTCACATTTTGACTCCTCAGAACATCTACATCCAGCTTCTGTTTCTGTGCAAACCTGAGGTGCTTGGCCTTGGATTTTGGCTCATGGATTTATGGATTTGTGGCGTTTTCGCATGAAACTTCAGACAGAAAATTCTAATTGATGGAGAGCCATTTCTACATTTCTAGTAGCAACAAAGATCACTGGAGGAGCTACCGGGAGCCGAAGGAGCCCAGGAGGTGCCCACCGATCGGGTTGAAAGGGGAGCTGCTGGACCAGAGAGAAGGCTTCTGGAACGTTTTGGCCCATACCTCGACTGAATGGGGTGAAGTCACCCCAGAGCACTCCCCAGTGCACTTACTGGAAGCCTGTGCATGTCTGGATAGTTCAACATCACCTCCTTGGAAATGCTGAGTGACTTTTAAGTATTTATTATGGCAGCATGATTTTTTTATAAAAGCCCTTCAACTATGCCAGTGTGTCCGTGTTTCTCTTGCCACCCGATCATTTGCAGCTGTTTAGTATAATTTGTGGATCACACACCTGACTATAATTCTGCAAAATCCCTGACTTTGTGCAGGCCTAGATATGAGAATTGATTATTCTTATATTGAAGATTGTTATGTTTATTTTTTCACACCTACCTAAACATTTGGCAGTCCTGTACACTAATATGGTTTGATCAATTGAGTAGCGTTTCAGACATATTCATACATATTTTTTGGTTGAATAAAAATAATTTGTCATAAATAAAACTGTATTTAATTTTGTTTCCGGATCTACTTTACATTAGATTTGCCAAACATAGTCATCTGGCTTTTCAGAAAGTTCATTTCTGAATACCAAAGACTGCACTTTGAATACAAAACAAACGCAATAATTTTGCTGAGAGGAAACCAAAGATGAACCGTGAATCATTTTCATGCTTTTCCCTGTGAGCTCAGCCAGGAGAATCCACTAAACGCTTTAAGGATCCTGACATTACCGTAAATGGTTAGGTTTATGACTGTTAACCTCGGGGAACAGCAGATTTTGGATGGTGTGTAGTGGCTCATGAAGCCAAGCACGAGCTGTGTGGACTCGTAAAGGTGAAAGTTCAGCCACTTATGGGAGTTTTGGCAGTTGAAGGATGTCAGCATGTGCTTTCTGGCAAAGAGATCGGATCTACCTGGATGTGTTTTATAATGATGGTGGACTCTTGCTCATGCTCATTATAACCAGTTGAACCACTACGAAAAACATTCCCTGAAAGAAATATTAAATATTCACAGATGTTTGAAAAAGGGCCTTGTCCTCAAGTTACCTCAGGGTAATTGTTTCTCTGTGTGTTAGGATTAACATGTCTACACTTACTAGATGGAGAATAGCAGCAAAATGTTTTATGAATGACACTCCATAATTACATTTCTCCATAATGGGTTTGGGAAGGAAAAACAACTGCTATTTGTACAGGTTTTAGTTAATTTTAAAAAGCGTATCTCCCCTGTGTCGGTTGAGACATGGAGCAGGACACACAAGTTTTCAGATATATGTGAACATTTTGGCTGGAGTTGTAAGGGTGCTTTCACACCGGACTTGTTTAGTTTGATTAATTTGAATTATAGTTTATTTTCCTCTTAAGTTCGGGTTGTTTGTGCAGTTGAGAAAGCAACAGGCAAACTAAAAGAACCAAAAAGGGGCCGCAAGGTGTTGGTTTTGGTATGACTCTAGAGCTGTTCGTTTGTGGTGAGAAGATGATCGAACTCTGATCCAAACTAAACACAAATGAAGACAAGAAAAAGCATGCTTTTTGAACAATAACAGCTACTGTACTCACTTGCGTATGGCATTATGGGTTGGCATGTATCTGTTTACAAAAGAACGTTCATCGCGGCTTTACGCTGATCAAATTTGTAATAGTTAATCCAAGCAGAATTTCCAAGGTGCAGCGATTAACACAAATGATATCGTAAAACGTTTCAAGGACCTAAATCAAGCAGCGAAGTCTGTCATTTTTGAGAGTGTTGTCCCAGTCTTAGGTGTCGTTTACTTCATTCTAACCAATCGAAAAGCAGTCAATGAAACATGTGACCAACCTGTGTGACTAAGGCCTGTATGAGCTCACATGACTGTAATTTCAACTAGTGTGGACCAGAGCGATCAGTGTGGTGTGAATGAAGACTAAATCTTCAGATGAATGTATCAGTTGTTGTTCTTGGTCCAGACCAAATTAATCAAACAAGAGGTGTAAAAATATCTTGTGATCTTTAGTGTCACCAGATTTATTGACCCATGAAAACAGCATTAAACATTTAAACATGTAAAGGTTAAACCTTTAAACATGTAAAGGTTCAGAATTCCTTTAAACCGACTGGTTTTCTTTGTATTTCTTATTTTCAAATGGTTTTATTTGAGCATGGCACAGTTGTCGTCACAGTCAGTTGACGCCTTGTTCAACCTCAATTCACCAGAAGTAAAGTGAGAATGAAATGTGAGCCTGACTGTAGCAGCAGAACAGTCTGTACACCATAGTATTGACCAAAAGAATATTTTGAGTTTTATTTAAAAATAAGTATATTATGTTGAAATGTAGATTAAATGGTTTTTAAAATGTGCAGAAGATTATGTATTTTATTTTCAGTTAATTTCTGAGTGAATCAATTGTTTTTTTTCTTGGATGTATTCATTCATATTTACATTAGCCTTGCAACGCATTCAACACATTATACACACATTATAATGTGAGTGCCGAACAGCTACCGATTCCATCATAATTAATTTTTATCACAGGATTTTGGACCGTTTTCTTTTCATTAATGATTTGTGTAGATAAAGTGTTCATGAAATCATGCAAATTGAGTGCTTTTACATTTGGTAGAACTGCTATATTTCAGCCAGATGTCTTTCTAAATGCTTTAAAAGTCTAAAGAGAGAAGCTGAATCCAAACAAGCGTTTTCAATAATTCCCTTATGAATCTAAGGTCAAGTGAAGTTGCTCTCCTGCAGGGGCATTGCAACTGTGGGGGATGTGGGTGTTTTAATTCACACTTTTCTTAGTTCATGTGGAAACATGCCAGATCATGTGACCAGTGGTAGAGCTGTTTTAAAAGCAGGAGAGATGACTGTGGTATTTTAACATCCAGTGATGACAAACAATCCATGTTGATTTTCGAGTTGAACCAAAATAATGAAGACTTGCTGTCCTGCTCTCAAAGCTCCACTTTTATTTAACATTTTAAAAATCGCAAATAGTTTTTTTGTGAAAAACATCTGGGGATTTTTTTTAAAATGCCATATTATCCGGAGCTACTTCATGGATAATTTTGAACTTATTAATATCATGTGAGTGAGTGTTGAAAGCTTACTCTCTACCAACTGTGGTACCATTGAGCAAGACACCAGTTTCCCCCACTGCTTCCTGGGCCCCCATTGTTCTGGGTGTGTTTTTGCAGTGGATTTGTTCACTGCTGTGTGTGTGTTTGCACTCGGATGGGATAAATGCATAGCACAAATTCCTAGCACGAGTAACTTCGTCCCTGATTATAATGTCATATTCACTTTTCCAAGCTCAAGAGAATATTTATCAAGCAATAGAAATTTGCTTGAGCACCATATGCCAGGCGAAACTAAAACGCATGCTTTTTAGGGCATTCCTGTTCATTTGCACATCAAGGTGCTGTGTTAGTGCTTTCAGGTTCTTTTCAAGTTAAAGCCATCTTATATGCAAATTAACTTGTTTATGACCAAACATTCAGAATGTTTGACCTTGAATAGAATTAATCTTCGGACCATTGAATAAACAAGTTTGGAAACCACTGCATTAAAAAAATGGAGTTTCACAAAACACAGTACTTATGCTCTGAAGGTTGTTTGCTGGGGCAATTGCTTCAGCACCCCTGCTCCCCTTTGCACGTGCCTGCTTCGGACACATTGCCTCACAGAAAGAACAATCAATCACTGTGTGAATGACTCATGTGAGTGTTCTTCCAAATGCTAACTTGAGCAACTGTGAGAAAGCCGGATTTTTTGCTAAATTTGACTCTCACAATTCTGTCTCAGTCTGGCTCTTAGTCATGAGGCCATGTGTCTGATTGAAACTGTGTGAGTGTTTTTTTTACAGCAGAAAAGCATCCATATTGTAATGAAATACAAGGTTTTATGCCATCCTTGTGGTCTTACCTGTGGTTGACAGCAAGATAAAGATGGTGACCAAGGTGTTGAAAGACCAGCGGCCGTTCATGGTCATCTCTTAGCCCTCATGAAGTGGTCATTTTATTCAGGAAGCTCTAGAAGGAGACACACAAGCATCAGATTACAAGTGTGATGACAATAGAAATGTATTTGTAGCAACTGATGCTCATTATTTGAATGCTAGGCTTGATAAAAGCCCACGTTACATTGATGCCAACCAATACAATTGACCTCCAGCTGTCCAAAGTCTTTTAACATTTCAGTCCAGAGAGAATTATGAGAGATTGATGATAAAAGCAGAATATGCATAAATATTGATGAAAGGGATCTGTGGGGTAAAGAATCCCACATTACACGCACATGAAAAATAGATACAACATGTTGAAGAAGATTAACTGCCTTAATTCCTAATTGATGATTCTGTCCACGCTTGCATTTTGAATGTGGTTTCTTTGATGAAAAGCACAGTTTATAACAGAGCAATATAGATCAAGCTCTTCTCCCCAAACAACATTTCAAGTAAAATCATATCTCTCCATCTAAAGCCTTTTCAAAGCCTCTGTATACTCATAGATCTTGCAGACTAGCATTCATTCTATAAATAAGAAACAGAATAAGATGGACCAAAGCTGCTTTGTTTGTAATACAATGAGAGCATACTTGCTGCCAGATGGCATATGTGTTTTTATATTTATTTTAGTTTTAGATGGCTTGGTTACTGCTAAAACAACATTAATTAACATTCCATAATATTCTAATCAATGCTGTAGCAATGTTTTATTGATGGTACAGTGGTCCCCTGAGATACGACATTAATCCGTTCAAGGGGTGACGTTCGTATGTCGAACAATTTGTATCTTGAAGTTTTTCATGTAAAACACCTAATCCGGCTCTCAACGTACAACGGCTCTCAGAAACAACCGTATAAGTAGATGAAAAAAATGGAAAACCAGAGAAAACGTTTTTTTTGATCCTTAGATCTACACATTGTTAATGTAATAAAAGATAATAAAACACATGCAAAATACTTAATATGTACACAAATGTGAAACCTTACCTTGAGAGTGAAGCGATGTGTCGGAGGAGGTGGAACGGATGCAGAAAACATTACGGCACTACGTATGAAAGTTATCTTTCTCGAGATATTTCACAAATTACTGACACCAACATGGTTTCAAGCACAAGCGGAGAGAATACCGAGCGTGTGAGATGGAGAGACGCTTCTGAGAACGTGTCACAGGGTTTCTCTACGTTACACAACACCACTTTCCACATTATAAACGTTATTTCTTTTACGTAACCTTGACTCCTTGTATTAGCACGTTATTGGTAATCTATACATAATGTTTCGCTCGTTTTAAAACTGATTTAAAGTGTTTTAAGGCGTATCAGTCCCTTAAATCACACTTTCTTCAAAGGGAGAAAGGAGAGCAAGGACGTGGAAGCACAGTGTGTGACAAACAAGTAGAAAATAGAGCAGAAATGTTTGTTATTGTTCGTATCTTGAATTTTTCTTCATATCTCGAAGCAAAAAATTTCCCGCGAGACCTTTCGTATCTTGAACATTTCGTAACTCGAAGCATTCGTATCTAGGGGTACCACTGTAGTTGAATGAAAGGTCAAAGATGCATGTGCAAATGCAGTGCACTGGCTCGACAGCATCATCAAATCAATATTGCCAGCCTGTACGTTCTTTGGGACTCAGTTCACAGACCGCATAGTGCACAGATGGACATGATGCAAAAACAGGGGAAGCACTTTGACATCTGAACACATCTAGAGATGTACAGAATAGAATGATGAAAGGGGTCGTCTGCAAGACCTCATGGAATAGATTCATGTGACTGAGCTAAGATCAGCAAGCTACTTGATAAATAGAGCTGCATTGCGTTATAAATGTATTGAACCCCTTTTATTTCTATTCTGTGTTTTAATTTAAATTCTGTGTTTTTCTCACTAATCACATGGATTAGGATAAAAGGAATTGACAACAAATCATAGACACAGTTATTAAGAAAAATGACATTCAAATGGTTCTGATCATGTGATTGCTTAGTAAACAAGTGTAAAAAACTAGATTCAGGGATAAAATATACATCAAAATCTCATCTTGATAAATACAAATTTTTCAGTTTGATCTTTTCATGTTAAGATTGTTTAATATTACATATTTTAGTCAAGCTCTTCTTTTTTTCAGTGAACATTTGTGTCAAATGTATTAGTTTGAGCTTGCAATCTGTCATAACATGTCACCCTTGGCTACACCGACGAAGGAAACCCTACATATTTTACCCAAAAAGTCATCACATCACAAGTGTATTGTACTGATATTGGGAACACCTTGCAGAGTTTTTGTCTATTTTCAACTAAGTTTAGAGCAATACCCAGTGACATTTCATTAGGGACTTCAGAGTTATATTAAAATAGGAAATAAAGAAGTTAAATATGATATAATTCTACATGAATGTGCAGAATGGATGTGCATCTGGCTTTTAGCTATAAGATTTAAGACTGATTTTAATATATACCTATTTACCTATACCTACTCTTCCAAAATTCAAGAAACGTTTTCAAAAAGTTTTTTTTTTTTAATTATGAAGCAGTGAGACATTTCCTGATCAAGATCCATAATGACTTAGTGGCTGATCTGGGCCATGTCTCAACCATGGTTCTGCTTGATTGGACAGCAGCTTTGGACACTGCAGACCACCACCACCACCACACAATGTTGAATAGGCTGCAGGAAGTTGCTTTTACTGGTCTGGCCTTGGAGTGCTTTATATCTTATCTCCCAAACTCTGTACAGCTTTTATGTTTGAAAACACTTCTCTGGGGTTCCCCAGGGTTAAGTTCTAGGTTCTTTTTATCTTTAGGGCGTTTGGTGTATGTTTTTAATGATTCTTTGCTTTATGTTAAAACTCTGGTAAACCTTAATAGTGTCCAAGCACACAATATCTAAATTATTTTTTCCATTTGCCTGATTTCAGCAGTCTTCCCTTTTCAGATGCAGGTTAAGCTTAGGCGTCATATTTTATCAAACCCTTTTTAATACTCACGTTATTAATAGACCACCCCTGCCTCAGCAACAATACTTGTTCATGCACTCATGCATGAATCTGAAAAGGCTATCCACCAGTTACAAATGGTACAGTTGTTGTACTATTACCCCAATAATCAAGGTGCCGCACTGGTTTTAAGCGTATTGAAGATAAAAGATAAAAACCCTGCTCAATCAAGAGGGGCTGCATGATCTCTATGCACTTGCCTGGGTTTCTTCCAGATTCTCTGGTTTCCTCTTATAGTACAATTTCATGTTTCAGGAGAATTGGTGGCTCCATATTGCTTCAGGAACTAAATGAATGATTGGGCCAATGAAACGGACTGATGTCCTCTCTAGAGCGTCCACCTGTGAACTAGAGACGAACCACTAACCAGAAAAATAAAACAAACACCATCTTCTGATTGATATAAAATGAGTTAATGTTTGTTTACTTGTTCACTATGTCTTAAGTCAATGACAATCTTTTCTTTTGTCTCAATTGCAAACAGCTCTGGTTATGTTTATTGTCCATTTAACAATCTAGGGAGCTCTGAGGAGAAGGCAAACATCTGCTGCTCTGCTCAGATGAAACCAGTGTTGCACTTTTATTTGCTAAAAGCAGCAAGCAAAAACATACGCTGAAGAAAAACATAGTCCTACACACAGACGCAGTCTGCTTTTGTGTTGCTGTGGAAAAGACAGTAAGAGATGATGAAGAAGATTTGATTTGATGTTAATGATATTTAAACTGGTTACTAGGGAGAAATCAATGATGCCATTAATAGAAGGTACCTTGTCACCATGAGTGATATATACCAAGCCCTGTGATGAGACATATATCTGCTGATTTGGTTGTTAGGGTAAGAATTACTCACCATGGATGAGTCAGTGACATAACTTAATGTTCTCAATGTCACTGTGAGTAACATAAACCAATCTCCAGATTTACGATTTTCCAAATCTGAAATATAGATACAGAGATGCCAAATTGGTTGCCATGGTAAACAGTCCAGGGTTGCTATGGAGGGGTCAGTGACATAATGCAATGTTATTTTTGTAACTGTAAGTTCTATAAGTCTATATCATTTACCAAAGCTGAGAGGTTTTGGTAGCTAGGGTAAACAGTTTAGTTGCTAGGAAGCTGTCAGTGATGTCATAAAAATGTACATTGTTACTACGATTACCATAAACAACCCCTCATTTCTTTAAGATGTTTGGGGTTAGTGGATGGGGTTCAAAGACTTTTGCACACTGGTTGGTATGTTCTTGCACAGACTGATAACCTCAGTTGGTCAGTTTGAAGTTTCTATGAGGTTCTCATTTTGTCAAAGTGTCAAAGACCAGTTTGGATGTCTTAGCAAAGTTTGGTGGTTTGAGCTTCAACGGTCTAGGAGGAGATTCGTTTGACATTTTTTGTCTTAAGCAAAAGAAGAATTACAATATTTTGGCCTTGATGATCCATATATATATATTTTGCATGGTGTGTTTTATTACAATGGCTTTTATTATTTCATTTACAAAGACCTATAGCTAAACTGGTATTTTTGCTGAAACCGAGTAAGTGAGATAGTGATTTCAGCAGATGGCGCAATCTCCAGTGCTGAAGAGCACTTCATATGGTTTCGTATATCCTGACATTTATGTCCAAACCTTCTAGCAGTGTTTCTCCTGGCAAAATATTAAAGAAAGTATGAAAGACTTTACCAAACTTTGTTAATCAATTGGTTGTGGATAGGTTAAATTGTACGAGAGAAGAGTGCTATTCCTTCTTAGAGCAAAAAAAATTCACAAAATTTGACTTTAGCTTCACTGGAAATCATTTTTCACTTCTGAAGAACAATTAATATTGATAAACATCTGCTCATCTATGGACCCCCAGCTGCCGACTGTTGCATAATGGAGTAGCAGCTTGCTAATTGTTTGTGAGAGTGTCGGTTGGATGTTAATTTTTTATTACAGAAAGCTTTGTAAACTAATGTGAGTAAAAAGACAAACAATGCTGGATTGCAGGAAGATTTGACATCTTCCTCTGAGACCGGATCCTGGTGTGGAAACAGCCTCCTCTCTTTTCTTTTAGTTTCAGACAGGTTTTTTGACAGAATTGGGTAGAGGTCTACAGTACTTTAAGGGATGCTTTCAAAATCATCTTCTTTGTTTCTTGATTGCCAGAAGTACAACAGGAGAGGTAAAAATGATTCGTTAAGCATGCAAAGCATATAGCAACAGTTCCACATCTGAGAATAGCACAATTTAAAATTCATGTTGGTGTTTGATGCTGTTAACACCTTACTGTGTGTAAATCAAGCATTAGTAATAGCTGATAGTAGCTGTGTTTCCATCCTCTTTTAAAAACCCTGGATGGAAACAGCAAGATGAGTTTAAAATTTGAAAATTATGAGTAGAACAACTGATTAGGATAAACTTTTTATCCGATTAGAAAAATGTGCAGAAACTTTAATGGAAATGCATTTACCAAATTAATCCCAATGCAATCCAGTTTTTCTGTCAGAACTGGGGTGCGATGGGATGGCATTAATGAACTAACGAACAGATTCATTGCACAACATCTGTAATGTTATTTTGGTCATTCTAAAATTCCTTAACCAAAGTCTGTCATCAGAGTGGTTCGGATTATCACCTCCCAGAACTGTGTTGACCAGCTGTGTTCCCAAAGTGCAGTCTACTGCCCCCAAAAGCAGGATGGCATGACTGCGCATATTGTGTTTCGTCTACGTGTTTTAAGTACGTTTTTATATATGAAAAAAGTCCTTCTCCTAAAGCAGCAACTTTAATTTTTCTTTGATATATGCGCCAATTTATCAGGAAGGTTTTTTTGCATAAATTTAATTCACCTCTTTGGATGGAAACATGGCTAGTGATATTAATAACAAGCTGTAGCTGTCTACTGCTAACCACAATCAGCTGTAACTCATGAGTTCAGGGGTGGTACTTATGAGAAATGCAGGTGAGTGGAGGGACTGGACCAAGACTTGCTGTCTGTGCATTAACTCTCATTATCTGTGAGTGACTCAGATCTGTACATTGAGAGCCCAAGGGAAACTTTACCTGCAGTGAGATCTAAGCTGTTCGCCCCAGCTCAGATGCGGGTTTAAAGCAAAGCATCAGGTGTGATACCAACACAGACTCTGGATGCATCTCAGAAATGAGAGAAGTTTTAGTAATGAGTGAAGAAAGACTTTTAGTAAAAGAGCAGATTGAGTTTTTTTCAGTTTGTCTCTGAAAGGCAGATATCCATGGCTGCTGTGGGCTGAATGGGCTGAAATATGGCTCTCATTAAAGCTAGTTCCTTTGTTCTCATCTTAAATGTATTTCCCACCTAAGAAGGATGGTGTGTCTAGACTAAAATAAGGAGCCTAATTTTGGCTCTGGTTCATGGAGAAGGTATTCCGTGTGTGAAAAACACCTCTCAGACTCAGTAAACTGGTGAATTTATGAAGTTTAATTAAACTTTCATTCAGCAAAATGTAAACCAACTCTGTATTTTAGATATAAATAATTTTAATGGACTTTGGTCGATGCAAATAATAACCACATTACCAGTCTCTTAGAGATAACAGTTATAACACGATGCTTAAACCCATTTTATGTCAGATCACACAACTGTCTAAATCCTTAGAAGTCTCTGCAAGCACCAGTGTGTCGGCAAATTAAAGCGGCTGTTTTGAATTAAAAAGGAATGGCACGACCCACCTATTGTGTAATTTTTGTTTCAAATAAAACGTATAGGGTTCAAAAAGGTTTTTAGCTTTGATTTTTTTTCTCTAGCTCTAAACGAACATTACAAAAGTTATGACATAATTTGCAAGGTTTGAAAACTATGGGAATGTGAGAAAATTACTGATCATCTGCCATCTAGTGGTGACAAGAAGGTATGATCCTTGGATGTACAAGACTTGCGATTAGGCATGTATTTTTCAAAGTGCTGGCTCACAAAAAAGCACAGTACACAAATAGTGCTTGGAAAAGGTTCGCCTGTTTGTTTGTTTTTTGAATTTGTGAATTTTTTTTTGGTCTAAATACTGATTGAATTGTATTTTTATGCAATTTCAGGTTTGTTGCTGAGTTATTGTGTACTGTAATGACAAAAATATTTGTGAAAAAAGAAGCTGTTGTTGTACTAAAAATGATATGAAGAATTGCCACAAAAATACCTAATTTATTAGATCAAATTGTGAAGTAGTAAAAATGCCCAAAAATGACCCAGACTTCTAAGGATTAAGGTTTTTAACCTCTTTCAGTAGTTGGTCATTGCAAGTAAAGCAAGTCTTTTTACACACACAGGCAGCACTTTAGATGTTATATTCAAGACAGTTTTTTTTTTTTTTTCATTTAAATCCCCAAAATCAGTTGTTTGTTAATAAATAATAATAACCCAATTCAATGTATTTTTGCATTAAAAAAAGCTGTAAATAAAATAAATGACCACTTCTGCTCCCGCAAAAATTTTAAGGAAAGTTATAAAAACATATAAAAACTGGTACAGTCTAAAATCTAAACACTAGATTTCTGTAGTTATTATCAAGATTAAACAAACTTTACATTTAAAAGCAACAATCTGGAATTAAATCAATTAAACTCTGAATAAACTTTACTAAATAATTAGTATTTATCACTTCCGTTTAGCTGACGAGTACAGTGTACTTGAGTTGATCAGATGAATTCTCATGCACTTCTTAAGAGAACGGACGCTCACTGGTGGATTTTCCCTTATTAACAACCAAATCAACCATAATCTAGTGCTTCTTGAATATTGGATAAGTTCATTATGTTCCAGCTTCAAAAAAAAACATCACCACACACAATGCTAAACACGCTACACTGTTTCCAAGTTACCATCTCTCCCGACATTCTCCTTCGGCTGCCAAGATGCTCAGGAGACACAAATACACCATTAACACATCCTCTTTCATCTTTATCCATATCCAGAGATCAAACAGCAGATAACTGTGATGTTTCCCTACTAATCCATGTTTATCCTGCGTCTGTGCTTCAAATTACATCAATTTATATGTGTCAACAAGTGTAAATAGATCTGATCCAAGGTCAGCACTTTTTATCCAAAGTGGAGAATCAAGCTGCTTTTCAATGAACAAGTCTCTAGTCAATGAGTGAGTCTTACCTCATACTGTGTCTTTTCTTGTCTTGTAGATCCAGTTTTCCTGGTGTTAGAGTGTGATGACTGAATGTCGGACACACTCACACAGGTATTCACTCATCCTGCTGCTTCCAGAGATCTTTCAGTCTGTCATCTGAGAAAGAAAGGAGAGGAAACACTTCTGTCCTCTACATTCCACACGGTGGGTCCCTGATCTTACACTGAACGCGCACGGGGAGAGAGAGAGAGAGAGAGAGGGGGGTGGGGGTGGGGGGGTGGGAGTGTGTTTTGCCACCGTAGGAAATATAGTAAATCATCTTCTCTCAATGTTGAAAAAATACAAATGTAATCTTTTTAAGATTAGGTTGTTCCAAACATCTTAATTACTTAGAAATAAGCACAGATCTGGTTATAGCTTTTTCGCATACATCTGTCTCTTCGTGGTTCTGAAAGACTTTGCCTATATCTTTAGGGTCTTTGTCAATCATATGGCTGCTTGATGGTATTTTAGGATGGGAAAGTATCTGCAGAAATGTAGCCCCATACATTCAGGCATCCTCCACCATGCTTTACTGTAGCCTGCAAACACGTATTCCTCATTCCACTTAAACACTTCAGCTGCAGCCGGTTCCTATGTTTTTTGTATAAACTGGAGTTGTTTCACCTTGTTTATACTTCTGAGGTATGACATTTTGGTTGCAACTCTTGCATGAGGATACCTTTAGGCCAGACTTTTTCGGACATAGATGGGTGTACTTGGGCTTCTTCTGCTTCAAATGTTTCCTTGGCTGACCATTGCATCTATGGTTCTCAATGTTAACTTTCTTTGTGCTTCTTCAGAAAAGCTTGAACAGCACGTCTTGAAACTCCAGTCTGCTTTGAAATATTTGTCTGGTAGAGACCTTGTTGATGCCATATAACTACTTTGAGTCTTGTTGCTGTGCTCAATCCTGACATGACAATAACTGTCTTTCATGATCTCACCATGGTAGCAGAGTTTAGCTGTTCCTTGCCCAGTTTAAACCTCCTTCATAGCTGTTTCTGTTTTCGCTCATGACTGGGATTCAACTTACATTCTTTACACACATATTTAGAAACCTTTACGTATTTGAAACAATGACGTCAGTCATAAAGTGATTTTCAGTGCCACAAGCTGAAAGGACTGGAGTCAGGGCAGGGACGATGATATAAACCCTCAAAAGTGTGGGGTCTTTTTGAGCGTGTTTTACTACTGAACAATTTGCTCTAATAAATTACCTTTTTTTTGTGCCAAGGAAATCAAACCTAAAATTGTACAAAAAAATAAAATTCAGAGTATTACATTTAAAAAAACTAGATAAAAAGAACTGAGAACTAACAGTTTTTATATTTTATAACAAAAAAGAGGGCGGCATGGTGGCTCAGTGGGTAGCATTGTGGGCTTTCATTTAGAAGATTGCCGGTTCAAGGCTTGCCGGTGACCTTCCTGGAAATGGCATGGAATAAGCGGGTTGGAAAATGAATGAATGAATGAATGAATGAATGAATAACAAAAAGAAAAGTGCTGAGAAAACATAAAAATTCACAAAATCAACACAAATCTTCCCAAAAAGCAAACAGACAAACCTTATGCACAGTTCCAATCACTTTTTGTTCCACTGTGCCTTTTTGTGCTATAAAAATACAAGCCATATCACAAGTCTCGTACTTCCAAAGTTATCCCTTCTTTTCACCACTAGATGGCACTGATGGTATTGTTTCGGGGTCTGTAAAATAAAACTGACGATCACTGTCTCACATTTTAATTTGGATTCCTTGTAAATTATGTGTCATAACTCTTGTAATGTTTGTTTAAAACCAAACATCAAAACTAAAAATCTATTTGAAACCTACACATTATATTTTAAATCAGAAGTAAACAATAGGCTGGTCACATAATTCCTACTTAATTCAAAACAGCCGCTGTGATTGGCAAACAACAGTATGTGCAGAGACTTAAGTTAAGAGTAAGAGTTAAGACACTTTTAATTCAATAGAATGGAATGCTGGGCATCATATACGACACTGAGCAGGTGAATACTGTGGAATGTTCTGCAAGTATGAGTGAATGGGTGAGGGTCTGGATTCAGAGGAGCCAGAGGGTCAGTATTGGCTCACTAATGAGGGATGGTCTGGGTGGTTCTCTGACAGCTCGCTAGAGTTCAGTCAACCACAATTTCTCAAACACACAGACAGACACAATCACACATGCAGTCGTCTTACTCACTGTTCTTCAATGCTAGTCATTCACTGACACAAGATCTCCCTACACTGATGTGAATAGAAAGAGAATGTGGGATGATTGCAATCATGTGCGTGCATTAGATTTTTCTGTTCCCATTTGGCCAGAATGAAATGCTCAAAATGTTGCTTCAAAGAATGTCAACATCAAAAATCTTTTGTTGTTGATGTGTAAACCAAAGTCAACTTTGGATGCAGTGTCTCAGACATCACCTCTATGACTTAGATTATTAAACTGAGAGGTAGGGGTGCAACGATACACTCTGCTCATGATACGATACATATCTCGATATATATTTACACTATTTATTACCAACTTTTGAAACTGTTATATAACGAACCATCACTGGACAAAATGGAATTTAAAAAGTTTGAGACTACAAAGCTAAGATGACTAGGAAGTTTATTTTGTATGAGACCATTTGATATCATCCATCCACTAGGGGGCAGTGGTAATATTTGCATTAAGTAATCTTTTTTACTTTAAGTAATAGAGAGATCAAATTTTATAATCGTTCTGGTTCAAAATGTGAGTAAAGGATAACTGTCTTCTAGTAAATATTACATAAAACAAAAAGACAAGGTAAAGAAGTTTCAGAAGTGACTAGACACATTCACTACAAGAAGCAAATACATTTCGGCTCCTAGACGATATCTTGTTTACAGAAGAGAATGCATGTCTGCAGCAACTATTCAATCAATGAACTGTTCCTTTGTAAATATCCAATCAGTGAGCGCTAAAGTTAGAGGAGGGTGGGACTCCCTCAGTCTCTGAGAAGGCTTCTAAACTTGGAGACATTTTGGCTTTGCTGTCAATTACGACAAAGGCTAGAGAAGAAAAGTAAACAAATATGTCACTGCCGCGATCAATCACTGGTTTATCAAATGTTATTATGCAAAAGACAACACATAAAACATAAGCGCTCATCTCTACTGTCCTGCGGCACTGTCTGCAGGTCACACAAACAGCAAGAGAGACTCTGAATCATTTAACCAGCCAAACCCAAGTCAAAAGAGACACACAATAAACATATTGTTTAGTTTATTGTTTTTAATAAGCATCCATTTCTGGAGACATATATTGAGGTATTATTTAGCTAACTAAACAAACATTTATATAAAGGATGGTTAAAAAAATGAGTAATTTGCTTAGCCATCAGAACCAAACTGAGAACCGTGGTTAAAAACCGAGGTACGTACCGAACCATGAGCTTTGTGTACCATTGGATCCCTTACTCCTACTGAGAGTGGGCTCAGTTAACCACTTCTTTTTATAGTTGTGTACATTAACTGTTGATGAATGGACAAAACATACTCATACTCAATATTGGCAGAGTATGCAAGTGTCTGCTCATAACTACTCATGTGCTCCCTTTTGCATCCAGCCTCAAGTGGTCAGTTGATGTATTGCATTCTGTCTTTGCTTCATAAGGTAAGGCTGTGAGGATGCGATCTTCTCAATTCTTCTCTATTCTTTCAAAAGCAGTGTACTTCACCGTCATACAGACAGACAGCAAGAAGCAACACATTCTAACATCCTGCTGAACCGATATCAGAGGCATGACTGTATGTGTTGCATGTTCATTTAGTAATCTAGGACACAACTTTGCAGTGAAATGCTTTAATGCTGCAATCCGCAGTACAGCACAGCGCTTTATAAGACTGCATTATGACACACCGCTGCAGTCCACACAACACACACCAACACCAGCCTTACACCAAGTGGTTTGAAAGTGCATAAGTGCCACCTTGCAACACATATTCGCTTAAATACCTGCAAATTATCATTTGTTCTGTTGATTTGCTCATTGCAATTTGTTTCAGTTTACACTGAAATGTGTCTGTCAGCACAGCTTGAAAAATATCTGACGATGTGAAGCTTCAGAGACGTGTTTGGTTAGAGGAGAAAACTTGTGGAAAAAAAGTGCATTTCAGTGAACTCTAAGGGGTCTGAGAATGTCTGAGATTTGGCCTCATTTTCAGATTTATTAGTTGCAAATAGTTTTTTCATGATGATGTTACTAGTCAGGGTATCTGCTAATTGGCTGTTTTGTATGTTCGCTTGAATGTTAATTTTAGACCCTGGTGACAAGCAAAAGCATGTGGACGAACACACAGCCAGAGCTATGACCACATCATTATTTCATGAAGGCGTTGGTGGCAGCTCTTATTCCACTGTAGCCAAGTCTGACAAACGTGTGAGCTGGAGGAGTTTTGTCAAGACTAAATTCTTGCTGAAAATTCAGGTTCGGGATAGAAATACTGGTTTCTAAAAAACAACTAATTAAAGAATATCAGTTCCATCTTGAGTTACTGTTAAGACATGGCATCTGTATTAGATCTAAATTTGAAAAATGTTTTGACCATGTCCTCTCCCCCACACATCACTGGCAAAGGAGCATTGCTTTCATCTGTTTTACAGTGCTCGACATCTCAAACAGAGAGCAACAGGAGGACATATAGAAACCGAACAGAGGAAATGGGGTAATTACAGGAAGAGAGACGGATAAAGATTGGAGAAATGGAAGTTGAAGAGCTAGAGGTGAAGCAGAGAGAGGCCAGAGCTTGTCAGGGAGGCACAGTTTAGTGAAGACCTTCCTGTTAGTGGACCTGGGTTTTATCAAGATCAACAGCTGGCTGGAAGATAGTGCTGAGAAAATTACCTGAACTTTAAGTTATGTGAACTTAAAGATGGAATTTTGGTTGTTTGGTTGTTTTTCTCTGCAGAAAAACAGGGGACAGGTTTTGACATCAATAGAATAGAAATGTTTTTTAACCCTTTGTTACCTATGGGAGCGCCAGCAGGGAAACAAACAAATTAAAAATTTTAAATGCCTGTAAAACTATATCCAAATAAGATCATAAACAGAAGGAGTTAGACGTGCATATGAAACATGCCTCATAGAGACGTTTTTTTCCACGAGTAGGTGTGTAGAAAACCAGAAAAAGTTGTAAAAAATCTGTCAAAAGCTTACACAATAAAACATTATAATCCACACCGCGGGTGTTAAAAGCACTTCAGAATATTTCCTCGTCACATTGTAAAAGTGATAAATTCCTGCAATATTACCCACGAATCACGGCGTGACGTCATCTTCCCAGGACTTTTAACACAGTGAAACTATTGGCTTAGACTTGCTCAGTCAATCTCTAAATCTCTCCTAAACATCCCATAAGATCCCTTTTACCATCTGTGAGGGCCATCAGGCTCAAAGAAAGCCACACAGGGGAGATGAAAGTGTGAGGAAAGTGAGCTCCCTTCATGTGCGAGGCGTGTGAAGCGCCTCTGTGTTATTGTGGACAGGAACTTAAAATTTAAAACAAAATTTAAAAATTTAAAACAAAAAAACAATATTAAAAATTTATTGCACTGTATATTAATGAGAATTGTCTAATGCGAAGCTATCTATGATCAAAGGTATCTATGAAACATTTTTTCAATGTACAATTTGATTACACAGTTGTAAATAGCTTATTGTGATGTTCATTATATGTCTATGGACTATGTGCACGTTTTTAGTTTTTTGTCTTACTTAATAAATTTGAGTGTATCTCAAAAACTAAGCAATGAATTCAATCAGAATTGTGGTTTAAAAGCATTTTTTACATTTTAATTTTGAGGGATAAAGCTATGGCATGTCGGTATTATATAATATGTTGAGACAAAAAAGATTTTTCATTTTTTGGGGTGTTTTTAACATTGAAGGTTTAAATATACAGTTAATGTTGAACTTAATCTATTAATATTATTAAAATCTAGGATATATGGGTTATATTGATGTACGGAAAATTAAAATACTCAAAAAAATTGCACCACAGCAGGTAAAAATGTAAAATGTTTTGGCGGACTTGGTTCTATGGCAGGTAATAAAGGTTTAAAGAAGCCACGAACTGGATTTTTTTTTACTTTATACAGTTCGTGGATGTCAGATTATAGGGCTTTAGTGATTTTTACATAAATATATGATTTGTGTAAATACATAGTTTTATTTCTGACTTAACCCGCTTTTCAGAAGTGAGTGAGGCTTCTCACTCTATCTCTGCCTTCAGCACTTCTCTAATTGGTCAATTGGATCAAGGAAAATAGAGCTCAGGGATGAAACCACTGCTCCACACAAGTTTTCTAAATCAACTTATTAGCGACACAAAGAGAAAACCTTAAATGTAAACAAAGAATCACAGTTCTCAAGCACAGTGCCCAGACACAGTTAAAATAGTGTCTTTTCAGTCTCTTTGTCTCAGCGGCTGTTTGCTGGGCTTTCTCACTCTCATACACAGATCAGACAGGGAGAATGCTCATAAAGAGACTAGATTGTATCCAGATTTTTAAGATACACAAATCCCTTTGAAGAAAAAAAACTGAAGGTGCGACTGTAAGTCTCAGTTTGAATAAAAAGATAGATGCAGCACGGTTTTAAAGAGAAGCGAATATCTACAAAGTACAAAATATCTATAAAGTGCAAAAATATTAGTGATTAGAAATATAAATCTATGTAAATATGTTGGATGAAGCAAATCTTGAAATCCTTTGAAAGTAACAAGAAGCAATTGGTGAGTAGTGATTATTCATGCAGAACCCTGACTAAATTAGATTAAAATTCTTTCATAGTTGTAGTAGAAATACAACTTATCCTTGATGAACCAATTAAAGCAGTTTATACACCCCTGTACTAAGTTCAGCTTCTCAAACATTCAATGTCAAAGAGACATCCTTTTAATGTCTAGCTGGTTCAGAAGCAGTTTAAACTGCAAATTTTGGACAACTTTGGCGCAACGGATGCTTTCTACAAAATCCATTTTTTTTCCCCTGGTTTTCCAATGACTCTTTGGTAAATTGGGAATAATAAATTGATGTGCTCTTCCATACACTGGTTTGGTCAACGTTTTTTTTTTTTTATCAGAATAGTCTCCGACTGTAAGGGTACTTTCAAACCTGTAGTTCGTTTAATTTGGTCTAATGTGTTTGTTGCAGTCGTCTGCAGATTTACTCCTCATTCACTCCACACTGATTGCTCTGGTTCGCACATGTTGAAAACACTTCCATATCACATACAACATTGTAAGTGTTTCCTCGACTGCGTTACATTTTCAATTGAACGCGAACACAGACATAATCAAAGGAGAACAGAACGCCTGAAGCCTGGGATAACTTGATCAAAACTGACAAACTTCGTAGCTTGATTTCCACCCTTGACATCTTTTACTATATGACTTGTGTTAATCGCTTCTGATCCACGTTGCAAATGATTACATACTACTCCAAGTTTGACCGTGAGCTGCTATGATGAGTGCTGCTTTGTCAACAGATGCACGCCAACCAATAATGCACATACAAGCGAGTACGGTGGCTGTATTTGTTCAAAAAGCATGTATTTGTCATCTTTATTTGTTTTTAGTTAGAATCAGAGATTAATTATCTTCTCACCAGAAATGAAGGCTCTAGAGTTTGTTTGGATTATTACCGAGGCCACCTTCTTGAGCTTTTTCTAGTCCGCTTTTAGTCTGATTTTCAGTTTGGATGTTGTTTTCTCACCTGCCTAAATGAATTGAACTAAAATGGTAAATGAACTCTTGTCAGGTGTGAAAGCACCTTAAGTAGAACAGATGTTTAGCAGCAGAAAATCTTTTAATCCTTAAGGAGTTGTATGTATATCTTTTGGTGACAGCTTTTGTAAGAGTGAAGGGAATTAAAGGGAAGCTGCAAGTGACTTTGTCTGAGCGCTTTAGTAAATTAAATGTTTAATTAAATGTGAATTAAATGGTTGAAATATACCATTATGTATATGTAGATCTGTAATTTGGGAAACTTACTGAATGACTCATTGTGAGTCATTTAGTAATATTTAGTGCAGTTGTATTCAATGAAGGCTTTTAAACATGGATTTTTATATTTAGTTAATAATAGGCAGCAAAAACCTCATGTCACAGACTTTAACCTTGTATACAGTTAAAATTGTTCTGCGAATAATTGTTAAACCTGCATACCGACCAGTTAATGCCTCTCTTTACAATCACATGTTCACTGGTTCTCAAAAGAGCTGGTAAGTATGGGTAAATCAGTTTTCTCAATGTAAACCTCTTTACTCACAGAGCATTGATTTCACCTGCACTGCTTAATTCATTTAAGGCCATAGAATGCACGTTTGAATGCATTTTCTTATTATGAGATTAGGTGGCATGTTACCTAGGAGAACAATGCAAGAAAATAAATATTTGTTAGGAGTTGTGTTTGATTTCATAAAAGAGTCACTCTGTCATAGCTGACTTGATGTGCTTTCTTGATGTTGTACAATTTCTGAAGGCAATGTTTTGGCTGACCTTTTGTAAGGACTGAATGATTAAAGAGTGTAAGTGAGTAACAGTCATTGAGTTTCAAAGGCTAAATGCTTTGGGCAAGGTAAATGTGAAGGATACTCAAGAAACAATTGAATGTTTCAACTTTCAGATTTTAAATGTCAGTGTGTTATTAACAGTGATGGACGATGACCATGTACTTGAGTAAAAGTTAAGATACCTAGTGTAAAATATTACTCCAGTAAAAGTGGAAATGCTTTCTTTAAATGTCGACTTGAGTAAAAGTATAAAAGTACTTCACCTCAAATGTACTTAAGTATCAAAATGAAAAGTAATTTGTTGCAATGAAGTTCCAATGTCTAGTAATGTCCTTTATAAACTCAATCAAGTCATACAGCGTAAAAAAAAAACACCATTCTGAAAATACAATGTGTTCTGTTTGTGATATCTGGTACTGATATCTTTTGAAGTTATCATAAGCACATCCAACTAAATGGAAACCACATGATTAAGAATAAATAGAGTGGGGGGAAACCACATTAGTATCTATTTAACAATTTATTTTTGAAGTAATGTAGAAATCTTATTCCTTTATCACATGGCACTTGCTCTTTTACTACATCACAGCTGAGCTGTGCAATAACTTGCAAAAACAGATTTACTCAAGTTTACAAAGCATGTCTTTTTTCCAATTTACTAAACGTGACTCCTTTCAACACAGCTGTATGTTTACTCTCTAATAATACTTACTGATTTATGTGTTTGCATAAATCACACAAAAACAGAAACTAACACACCACCAGATTTCCCTGAAGACTTACGCAGTATGTAGAACTACTAACTAGTAGTGATGTGCTGTAGCAGAAGAAAAACAGTTACTGAGCACTGTTAAGCTAGGAACCCGCAGACCGCTAGCAAAGCTCAGTAACACCAACACTACAAAAAATGCTTTTCTTACTTAGTCTTTTTGTCTTGATAACAGTCCAAATCTCTAAAAATGATTACATCAAGATACAGCCACACAGAACAATAACCTCAATTGAAACTGCCGCGATATACTGGCAGGTAATTTTGCTTATTTTAGGCAACAACTCACTTAATGTTGATTTATTTCCCCAAAAAACAAGACACAATATCTTATGGCCTTTTATTTCTTTAGAAAATGCGTCTTGATTCTTCCATTGTTGCGCTATAAACGTGACCCCAAAAGCAGGCAGGGAGCAGCCATATTTGACAGTAAAGTGCGCAAACTGCACGAAACACGACGTGCTCTGATTGGACACTTGCGGAGCATGTGTACTTATTTTGACCTGTCACTGGTTACGAATGTACAGAGATGTACAGGAACATAAAAAGAAACGACAGAATTTATGAAAGTAGTCAAGTGAAAAGTAAGGTTTTCCACTTCGAAATGTAGAGTCGAAATGTAGAGTAAAGTCTCACAAAACAGTGATACTCAAGAAAAGTACTGTTAGTAGCTTCTGTGATCTATCTAATTATTCTCTCTTTCCATCTCTCATTCAGAGCACCTGTCTGGCTCATTTGCATGCACCGGTTTCCCGTCGCGTGCTGATTAGCATACCTTCTTAATGCTCCTTCTCTAGCTTCTCCCTGTCAGACGATTATATCTACTACATCTATGCAACAGTTTCTTACCTGTACTCTCTTCCTCAGTCCTGTCCTGTTCAGTCGTGTGAAACAGACCGGTGGCTGTGTTTTTGCCTTCCTTTTTAGTATTATTAATTAAAGACTTTAATTTGCTCTTGCATCTGGGTCCGCCTGTGCTTCCCTATTGCGCACAACAAGTACAGATACCCTAAAAATGATGTTTCTAAACATACTGTAAAAAATATGAACTAATATGAGGCAATCACAAGCGTGATTTGAGCTCCGCCATGACAGTCAGAGTTAAGGTGCTGAGAATATGCGCAAACGCGACTATCTGACGGCCATGATTTCAGAGCTCTGCCTCGAGTCTGGCTCACACACACCCCTCTCACACGCAGACTGTTTTATACAACTGTTTTATAACAAGAAAATTAGAATTACTTCTCTGAGTTTGAACATTGGCAGCTGTCAATGAGCTCTGTCCAGTGCAGCTGACAATCACATGGCCCTGCATAGTTTGTTTGTTTTTTGAGCTGAAAATTGAAAATCGTGAACCACACAAAATTGAACTTAAAACTAAAAAAGATATTAACTGTTGTAATGCCTCTGTTGTAACTTTAATGACATTATGATTGCATTCACTGCAAATATTTGTGCGAATCTTATTTCGGATCAGTATGTAGAAGCTTTTACCATGTTGGGGAAGACAGTTTTCTTTTGGTTTATATGTTGTTTAGTTTAAATAAAATCAATTTACTTTTCTATGTTTTTTTTAAACATAAAGACCAGCTTTTAGTGACATTTGTGTAATGAATTTTGGGAGACAACAATCAGTTTTTGGGAGAAAACTGCACCTGTCACTTATCGATCCATTTAGCTAGGTTAATATTTAAGGCAGCTTTACATGGTCTCCAGCTAACATTGTCCGAGCTACACCCTCCTTCCTCCCCAGAACTCCTCACGGGGGTATTACATGGATATGATCCATGTCCGGACAGCCTGCCTTTTATGTTAGAACTCGCTTGAATTAATCTGTTTGTTTGAAGTGGAGCTCTCAAAGTAGCACTCCCAAATTGTCTGTTACAATGTTTTTATTTGTGTAATTGGTTTAAAACAAACCCATTAGCAAGAGTACATCAATCAGGTTCCAGAAGCAAACAGCAGATTAAAATTCTGTGAAGTTGATTAACAACTGATTATTTTCTTTGATGTTATCAACTGAGAGCACATGCTTCTATCAAATACATCTCCTTGTGTTACTAAATCAGTTTTTAAACCAAAAATGAATACAGGAAAGAAATTCACACCAATCAGAAATCTGCAGCCTTTAATGCAAATTAAACAATTCTTTTTACTCTAAATACTTCAGTCCAGATGCTCATTTATACAAAAATACCTTTCTTTCATGTCAATTTATACTTGTTGAATGCTCTTCAATGTGATGTTATAGGAGCTAAATGAATGGAAGTGAGTGAGTGTTGTGTGGGTGGAAGAAAATAGCTATTTTTGTTCATAAAACATGACTTTAAAGTATTACAGCTGAACTTTGGAGGATGTACAGTGACTTTTATAATCAACTTTCCATTGTGACTTTACTTTTACAATATATACCAGCTTAATCTATTTTTATATTGTCCAATTTAGGTATTTATAATTTAAGATTTCATTTGGAGAATTGGCTAACATTCCTAGTGATTGCTAAAATGAAATAATTCTCCTGCTGTATCTCTTTTTGCATTCACTTCCACTACAAAGCATCATCACAAGGTCATCTAAGCATGAACAGACATACAAAAACATGTCCTTTGAGAGCAATCTGTAAAAATAGGTATGTCGCCCTAAGCTCCATCTCTGTACGGTGACTGAAGGTGACACGAGACCTGAAGAACTGACATTGTGGAGACTAAAGACTGTCTAATGGCTAAAGATTTATGATTTGTACTTAGAGAAAGCTAGTTGTTGAACTGCTCATGATGGATGAAAAAGAATTGGCTACAGGAAAATATTTGCGTAAACAGAAGCTAAACCGATTTTCAATAAATTACTGTCATTTTTGGACTATAATGTTTTTTGCACATGCTGAAAACTGCAGCTTGAACTACACTGCAGCTAATGGGTTACATGAATACTACTTCCACGTTCTTCTCAATGGCACTGAGTAAGTTATGTGATGGTTACATTCTACACCCGCTGTTCCCAGGATCTTCCCAAGATGCATAAAATAAAAAACAGATAAAGCACCATTGTACCCAGTCTTGTATATATGCAGCTCAGTGTGTAGAACGTGTTGCTCATGTAGCTGATTTTTAAGATACTCAATTTTTTAGCACATGCCAGGTTTAATGATTAAGGTTCAGGAATGCTACAGTAGTCATGATCCACTGGTACAGAATAATTCATCTGCATGCCTCTCTCTTCTCTCTCACACACTGGGCCGTAATCAGTGCTTCATTTGTCCATGGGGAGGTCATAGAGCACCATGAGAGTGGTGTCCCAGTTGGGTCAAAGTGAGAGAAATTGTTCTGAATTGCAATTTTGTTTCACCACTTTGCACAAGGTCATGATCTCAGCAACTTTTTGCACAATGGTTCCTGTGAAAGGTTTAGAATTTTCAGTGTTTAAGGCTTAAATTGGATGCATTTCAAGGGTCTCCAAAAAAGTCAGTGTTGGAGCTTCCTGAACATTTTTATGTGTAAAATGTTTTTATTTGGCCATTAATATTAATATTAACATTAATAAATTTATTTGGCCATTTTTGAGAACATTTTCAAGTTTTTGATTGGAAGTTGGGCTCAATATTGTGTGCGTGTGTGTGCGTGTGTGTGTGTGCGCGTGTGCGTGTGTGTGTGTCACTAATCTCTAATGACAAAAATACTAAATGTAGTAATTTCTATAATGCCTTGTTTTTACTTTAATACAATACACTTTTGTAACCAATGGTGTGTGGCTTTGAGTAAACAGTGTCAGGCAAATCTATTCCAGAACTGCATGGTTAATTAAAGCTATCCTTCGCCATGTACACATGAAAAAATCTGCGTAATATCCTTCCAGATTCTAGCACAAAAGTGGAGAAATTTAATCACCCAATGACATTTTTTAACAAGTTCATCAGTCAAGCAGCGCAGCTAATTAGGAAAGGAGGGAAATTTCGGAAAGTTCACAATTGAATATCTAGCATTAAAATGGATGAGTGCACCCTATGTACACCTTTTCTTTTTATTTACATTCAGCTGGTGCAGTTAATAGTCAGGTGCATATATAGTATAGTACTTTTTTAACAAGGTTCAGGAGGAGAATGTTATGTAATTACTCGGATCAAATCCAATTTGATTGGGGGAGCCAAATATGCCACAATACTTAGTAATACTAGCATAACAGTGATTAGCTGTTTGTGGTTTGTTGCTCAGCTTCAGCACTTTTACAAAAGTATATGCTGCAAATAAATGTTGTGGAATAATATAAGAGCATCTATCTCACCTGAATTCGAAAATATGTCATTGGTTTATATAATTACTAAATGGATAGTTCCCTTTCAGTCGGTCCCGGAGACGTTAGTCGGGATTAGACCGACTGAATGGGAGCGAATCACTGTGAGAGCGACTGACGAACATATTAACGGGCAAATTCATTTGCAGGCGTAGGTGATTGATTAGCAATCAGCCGGGTATAAAGCCAGGCGTGCCTACGCTACCAGTATGCAATTTTCCTTCGGAGCTGACTGAGTGAGACTCTCTCTCCTGAACTTTGACGCTCTTTTCTCTCGCTTGAAAGATCAGTAGGTTGCTTACCTCTCGGCATACTTGGTGTAGACCTCTGCTAGCCCAGAATAGCACGCCACCAAAGCGCCAGCACCTCGAAGATCTTCTCAGGCAAGCCTGTCCAGTGTTTCAGCCGTTTTCTCATAATCCTGTCCATTTTTCACGACACGATGAGCAAAACGTGCATTACTCCTAACTGCGGTGGATTTATCTCGTCGAAAGACGGTCATGAGCGCTGTGTGGAGTGTTTGGGCTTCAAACACGCCTGCGCAGCGTTTGTGAGGCGAGAGTGTGTGCACTGCAACACTCTGCCGGGCCGCACGCTGAGATATAGAAGGTCTTTCTTCGAGGAAGAGGACGCCGGAGCTTCGGCTCTTGGCGCTCCTACGAATCGGAGTGAGCCGGCTGTATTCTCCCCGGATGTTTTGGGTTGAACGGTGTCAGGTGACTCCTCGCACCACCCCCAAATGCCGAGCGTGCTCCCCGTCTGGTCCGCGAATGAGTCGGAGAGCGCTTCGGCGTTACCCGGCCCCTCGTGTGATCCTGATGACGATCTGCTATCCATCGCAGCATCGGAAGGGGCGCGATCTTCGAGTTCTTCCAGCTCAGCGCTGCCACCCTCCGGGGTCTCGGCCGAGCCGGAGCTCGATGCTCACGCGGTGCTCTCCAGAGCCGCGGTCGCAATTGGGCTTGAGGTGCCTGCGCCCTCTAGCTCAGCGCCGTCGCGGCTGGATGACTGGTTCCTAGGTAAGCGCCGGGGCACTGTCCCCCGCGCTCCTGCGGTCCCTTTCTTCCCGGAGGTGCACGAGGAGCTTACAAAATTCTGGCGGGCTCCCCTGTCTGCCAGGGCTTCTAGCTCCTCCCCCTTCACCGCTCTGGATGGTGCAGCAGCTAGGGGATACTCCTCGATTCCCCAGGTGGAGCAGGCTGTCGCGGTGCACTTGTGCCCCGGCAGTGCTGCCGGATGGCGATCTCGTCCGAGTGTGCCCTCCAAAGCCGGAAAAGTTTCGTCTGCCCTGATGGCGAAAGCTTATTCGGCTGCGGGACAAGCTGCTGCATCGCTGCATGCCATGGCGACCTTACAGGTCTTTCAGGCCAAGGTCCTCCGTGACATGCACCAGGGTGGTGGCGACCAACAGTCCATAATGGACTTACGTTCAGCCACTGATTTTGCGCTTCGTGCTACGAAATCAGCAGCGCTGAACATCGGTCGCACGATGGCCACACTTGTGGTACAGGAGCGCCATCTTTGGTTGGAGCAGGCCTCTATGCTTCCCGATGACCGAAACCGGTTTCTGGATGCACCTGTCTCCCAAGATGGCCTCTTTGGCATCGCCGTGGATGATTTTGCGTCAAAGGTCTCCACGATCAGGAAACAGGTGGAGGGTCTGGGTGAGCTCATGGTCCCGCGTCGGAAGCGGCGGGCTCCTGCCGCTTCTGTGCCGGACCCCTCTCCGCCTGTGCGGCGCCAAAGAGAGCGACTCTCGTCACGGTCTCAGCCTTCGACCTCTGGTCCGAGGAAGACCCCCACACGACGAAAGTCGCAGTCAACCTCAGAGGGCTCTCGATGGCAGACGAGGGCTTCCACGAAGAAGCGCCCCTGAGGTTGGCGACTCGGGAGGAAATGAGCTCGTCTTTGGGTCTGGTCATCGACCCAGCTCCCCCAGGGGGGGGGAGTTCACCACACACTCCTCGCTGCCGTCCTCCGGGACGGCGGCACCTATTGTGTCAAAGATAGAACTCACTTCCTGCCCGACGGTCTGGGGTTCCTCTTCCTCGTCTCCGACGAAGACCCCGACATGGGCCCGAGCCCGCTGGCCATGGCAGAGAGCGCGGGGGCACACCACCCCTGCCCTCATCTGACCATCTCCCAGGATCCTCCCCTGGTGATTCCGCCCACAAGTCCGCCTCCGGGCGGCCCCGCCATGGGGACCATCGGCACGTCCCGACCACGACCCCTGTCAGCTTACCTGGGAGCCTGGCGGAAGCTTCCCGGGGTCTCACAGTGGGTGGTCCGGACAATCCGGCAGGGCTACACGATTCAGTTCGTGTCCGCCCCCAGGTTTCGAGGTGTGTTTCACACTCCTGTTCCACGAACAGGCCTTTCTAAGGTTCTGTTTCGAGGGCCATGCTTACCAGTACAAGGTCCTACCCTTCGGTCTTGCCCTATCCCCTCGCACCTTCACGAAGGTCGTCAGGGCCGCGCTAGCCCCGCTCCGCCGGGCAGGCATTCGGATCCTGGATTACCTCGACGACTGACTTCTCATAGCCTCGTCCAGAGACCAGTTGATCCGACACCAGGGCAAGGTGCTTTCGCACTTAAACCGTTTGGGTCTGAAGGTCAACTGGGAAAAGAGCCGCCTCACTCAGGTGAGGACCATCTCTTTTCTCGGGATGGAGCTGAACTCCGAGAGCATGCTGGTGCAACTATCGGTAGAACGCGCCAGGGCCTTGCTGACCGCCCTTCTAGCGGTGTCCTCTCGACCAGTGGTCAGACTGAAGTTATTTCAGAGGCTCCTGGGGCATATGGCAGCCGCAGCCCCAGTCATCCGACTCGGGCTCCTGTATATGCGACCACTGCAGCTATGGCTTCTCTCACGAGTTCCGAGTTGGGCATGGCGTCGGGGAGCCTTACGTCTGCCTACGGCAGACGCGCTCCCTTACCTGAAGGTCTGGAAGAAGGAGTGCTTTCTGAGGTCTGGGGTGCCTCTTTCGAGCCACCCCAACCGTGTGGTGGTCACCACCGATGCCTCCAAGACCGGTTGGGGCGCTGTGTGCGGTTCCCACCGAGAATCCGGTGCCTGGACCGGAAGATGCTCTCGCTGGCACATAAACCGTTTCGAGCTAGTTGCAGTCATTCTAGCGCTACGGCGCTTCTGCCCGCTCCTTCGGGGGCGGCACGTGCTGGTCAGGACCGACAGCACTGCGGTAGTAGCGCACATCAACCGCCAGGGCGGTGTGCGCTCCCGTGCTCTGCACTACCTCGCCCAACGACTGCTCCTCTGGAGTCAGAGCAGACTTTTGTCGCCCAAAGCCTGTTATATCCCCGGAGAGTGCAACCGGATCGCGGATTCGCTGTCCAGGTTCCACCCCACGGCAGGAGAATGGCGCCTCCATCCTCGGGCTGTTCAGCAGATATGGGACACCTTCGGCGAGGCACACACAGATCTGTTTGCCTCCCGCCAGAACACCCATTGCCGGCTTTTCTACTCCCTGTCCCTGGCTCCTCTCGAGACAGATGCGCTGGCACACTGCTGGCCCAGGAACAAACGCTTATATCCGTTTCCCCCAGTGAGCCTTCTAGCACAGTTACTGTGCAAGGTCAGGGAGGACGAGCACGAACTGCTTCTGATCGCCCCCTTTTGGCCGAACAGAGCGTGGTTTCCAGACCTCGTCGCGCACGTGACAGCCCCCCCCTGGCCGATCCCTCTGAGTCCAGACCTCCTTACTCAGGGGGGGGGGGATACAGGCACCCGCGGCCAGACCTCTGGGCCCTACACGTATGGCATATCTGTCCGCTGTGGACCCCGAGCCTCTACCACCCTCCGTGGTGAGAACTTTGGACCACGCGCTAGCACCTCTACTCGAGCATGCTACGCTGGTAAATGGGGTCGGTTCTTCGAGTGGTGCTCTTCCCGCCAGGAAGACCCCGGGTCGTGCCCCATCAGAGTCGTGTTGACCTTTCTCCAGGAGAGGTTCGATCTGGGGCTGTCCCCTTCGTCCCTCAAGGTCTACGCCGCCGCTATTTCTGCCTTTCACCTTCGGGTCGAAGGGAAATCAGTGGGCAGCCACGAACTGACGGTGAGATTTCTCAAGGGAGCTAGGCGTCTCAGGCCGCCTAGACCCCCCTCTGTTCCCTCTTGGGACCTCTCCGTCGCCCTGTCTGGGCTGCGAAAGTCTCCTTTTGAGCCGTTGCACTCTGCGGAGCTGCGCATCCTCTCACTGAAGACCGCACTCCTGCTCACTCTGGCCTCAATTAAGAGGGTGGGAGATCTCCAGGCACTGTCCGCCGACGAATCCTGCCTGGAATTCGGCCCTGGTGATTCTCTGGTTACCATCAGACCTAGGCCCGGATTCATCCCCAAGGTCCCATCCGTCCCCTTCCGGGACCAGGTGGTGACCCTGCAAGCTCTGCCTCGGGAGGAGGCAGAACCAGCCCAGGGTTCGTTATGTCCTGTGCGAGCTCTCCGGATCTACTTGGACAGAACCCGGGAGCTTCGTAGCTCCCAGCAGCTCTTCATATGTTTCGGAGGCCAGCGTAAGGGTTCCGCGGTCTCCAAGCAACGGCTTGCCCACTGGCTAGTGGAGGCCATTCGCCTTGCTTATGAGGTGTGTGAGGTTCCCTGCCCTCTCCATCTGAGGGCCCACTCCACTCGCGGCATCGCTGCCTCGTGGGCGTTGGCTAGAGGGGCCTCACTCTCCGACATATGTAGAGCTGAGGGCTGGTCTACACCTAACACGTTCATCAGGTTCTACAACCTTGATGTAGGCTCTGTTCCCTCTGTGGTCCTGAGTGGTGGCAGTCACCCTTAGGGGACGGAGCAGGTGTAAGCTTGCAGTACTCTCTTCGTCATCAGGAGAAGTACAGGCTCTCCCATCCTCCCCCCTTTGGCATCTGACTGAGCGGAGCAGTCAGCGCTGCCAGGTTCCGTGTGGTGGCTTTGCCCCGGCCTGGTCCCCGCAGAACTAGGGTACAGATCTGGGAGTCCCTCTCTGGCGCTCCCGTTCTATGTTCTTATACAGCTCCCCCTTCAGGTGGCTAGTATGAACCCGTTCCGTTACTCCCCTTGCTTTGGCGCGTAACGATGACTTCCGTCTCTGCCTCCTCTCTCTTGCAGAACGATGACCCGCTGGTAGCCCTTCGGGCCTCGACGCGATCTCCGCCACTCCTCCCTGCGGGTCGAGGGGTGCCTCCTTCTGGTCGTCAGCATCAACCAAGTACAGCAGATGCTCTCAGTGTTGGACGACTTCCACGTCAATGAGTATTCCGGGCAGGGGCAGAAGGAGTTCCCCATTCAGGTACACGGCCTTGTTACTAACCCCTCTTTTGTGTTTAGTGCCGGCCTGTCTGGAAGGACTTCGGGCATGGCCCTTTACAGAGGCTCCCATTCAGTCGGTCTAATCCCGACTAACGTCTCCGGGACCGACTGAAAGGGAACGTCTAGGTTCCTTATTCAGGGAACGTGGGGTTACGCAAGTAACCTAGACGTTACATTTAAGTCAAATAAAACGAATATTTGGATGCCTTACACCAGGGGTGCTCATTACGTTGAGGTGCTACCGGTCGATCGCGGCGTGAAATTGAAACAATATCAGCCGATCATCTATCCTGTCACAGTTTAGTAAAGTTAGCTGCAGATTCACGGATTCGGTTTTCTCTGAATGTTCTTAGTAAACAAATAATACCTATTTTTAATCTGTGTTATGTAGCGGACAAACTACAAAACGTTTTTTATCAAAACAAGTTTCCCTCGGCATTCACAGAAACACATTACCGTCTATGAGCAACCCGCTGACATGGAATCGCTTAGGGACCGTCTGCAAATGACCAGATCCAAAATATGTTTTACCCAGAATATGCTTCATAACTTCATTCTAAAATGCTCTATTACAACTAAAATCAAGCAACACGCCACTCCTCACCTGCATATTGTACTGCACGACTCAGTTTCAATAAAAAATGAAACATTTATTAGAGCATCATTTTTATTCTTGATTTTTTGGATCAAAGCTCAATTGCTCCCATAAAAATCACTCTATTACCAACAAATTCAGGTCACACACAACTGTTCTAATGATTCAATTCAGTGCAAGTCATCAAATTAAACTCACGTTATTACAAAAAATGTAAATAATTAATTATTATGTGTGTTTTGTTATTTCTCAATAAAGTTGAAAATAATTGTTTGTTGATGTTTTACATTTTTGTAGCGGGTAGATCACTTTGACTTGGTCATTTTTAAAGCTCGCAAGCTGAAAATGTGTGAGCACCCCTGCCTTACACCATGATTGGGGGGATAATACAGGAAATGCTAATATCTATGGTCAGCTTGTCTTTTCAGATGTTATTTTGCTATGCTGAAAACATGACAGGGTATAGCTGTTACCATGGTGATGAATCTGCTCTGGTAACATGGGCCTTAGAATTCAAGAGGAAATCCTTAACATTACTTTCTCATACTTTTCATTAGAGTTTGATTGCATTGGGGAAAAATCATTTAGGTTCTTATTGGAGTGATGCTTGTGGAGAATCAAAGACTGTATTAACATTATGAGGCATCAGTCAAAGCTTTCCCCAACTCGACTTTCACTTATAGACGGGGGTCATAAGTTGGCTCAGCTTGTCAAAATGATCTTCACAACAAAGGCACAAAGGCATTATTAGACTCTGACATGTTCTCTTCGGGATCTGCTTTAGAATGGACTTTAGAAAGCCACTTTTATAATATTGAAAGGTTCATTGATGGTTTTGGGAGTCTCCAACAGTTCAACACACAGAACAAAAGCCACTCTTTTTCTATAATATGCATTAGATTTTCCTGGTATTTACATTAGCCATGTTTCCATCCAAAGATGTGAATTAAATTTATGCGCAAAGCTGGAATATCGCATAAAATATTTGTGAATAAAGCACAGTTTCTATCCTACGAGTCCAAAAGATTAAAATCCTCACGTCCTGATAAACTGGCACTGAAAATCAAAATAAAAATGGAAGTTGCATAGAAAAAACACAGTGTGCGCAGTTATGCCATCTTGCTTTTGGAGGCAGGAGACTGCTCTTTGGGACTGCTCTCCCCAAACCACTTTGATGAAAAACTTTGGTTATGTGATGGCATGCTTTTCGAACGAATGCAGCCACCGTACTCGCTTGCTTGTGGTTTACATTTATCATGGCAGTTTGCGGTCAAAGAAGTTTGTAATCCAAGCATCATTTGCAATGTTCTTCATAAGACATTAACACAAAAGATTTAGTGAAAGATATAAAGGGTCAAACTCAAGCAGCAAAGTGTGTCCATTTTGAGCGAGTTATCCCAGGCTTCTGGCATTCGATTCTCCATTGTTTACATTCATGCGCGTCAATTTATTTCAATGTGAAAAAGATAAATTAGCAATGTTTATTAAAAACATAAGGAGAAAAAGGGTCACAAGCTCATTAAAATGTCAGAGGTAGCCACACAGTTCTATCCATTCACAAGAGCACCATCCGGGCGTGTCTTGTACTAAAAGCATAAGTGGTACAAACATACAAGACCAGCTGGCACCAGTGCATCCATGTTATACCCCAAAGTGAGGTAATGGGATGGAAGGAGGGAGAAGTTTGGACGTAGTTAGTGAGGTAGTTTGGCATGTATACATGTACAGTGGTAACCCCAGATACGAATGCTTCAAGTTACGAAATGTTCGATATACGAAATCTTGCGGGAATTATTTTTGCTTCGAGATACGAAAAAAAATTTGAGATACGAACAACCAAAAACAGTTCTGCTCTATAATCCGCTTGACGTTGCATTGCGTTTACCGGTCCTGGCACTCCATTCTCCCGTAACAAAAAGTTTTGTTTTGCAGAAAGTGCAAAAGGGGCTGATATGCTTTAAAATACTTTAAATCAGTTTTAAATCAAGCAAAACATTACGTATAGATTACTAATATTGTGCTATAACAAATGTTAGAGTCAAGGTGTCGTAAAATAAATAATGCTTATAACGTGGAAAGTGCTGTTCTGTTGCGCAACTTAGAGAAACGTTCTCAGAAGCGTCTCTCCCATCTGTCTGCGCTTGTGCTTGAAACCATGTTGGTGTCAGTAATTAGTGAAATATCTCGAGAAAGTCAACTTTCATACATAGTGTCGTAATGTTTTCTGTCATCCGACACATCGCTTCACTCTCAAGGTAAGGTTTCACATTTGTGTACGTATTACGTATTTTGCATGTGTTTTATTCTGTTATATTATCATTTATTACATTAACAATTTGTAGATTTAATAAATGAAGAAATGTTACTTGATTTTTCTATGGTTTTCCATTTTTCATCAACATGTGAAACTTGCTCCAAGATACGAAATGTTTGAGATACGAACGCCACCCTGGAACGGATAAATTTCTTATTCCAGGGTACCACTGTATATATATAATATATACATATATATATATATATATATATATATATATATATATATATATATATATTTTCTTGTTAGCCCCTGATAATTCAACTCAATTTGAGTTCATACACTAATGATACACTAGAACTGTAGATCAATGAGCCACTAAAGAAATGTCAAGACCAATCAAAGAAAAGGATTGAGTTGAGCATCTGTTTTTATAGGCTGATCTGAAGTGTTTGAAGTGCCTGGATTGAGCAGAGAACCCTTGAGAGAAAAATGGTAAATATTAGATGTTTTTTTAACTAAATAACACCTCTACAGAGGCTCTCGTTTCCAGGGAGTCACAAACAGAAACAAGTAAATACATTTTTATTAATGACTTGTGATCATGTTAAGTGGTGACCCAGATATGAACATTGAATGATGGCATTCTCCATTCAACACACTTTTTAACATAAGTTTAATAAACAAATACATTTTCAATGAATTAATGTCTTGTTTTGTTTTGTGAGTAAAAACATTCAAGCAAAAACATTTTAAACTGAGGCTACCCCTACTGGGATTTGATCCATCGTCAAAAATGAAACCGGTCATGACATGACAGTGTTCTTACAGTTTATGCCAAATATACTTGGCAGGTAACTTCCCTTGAGTCAGTAATTATTCAAGGCATATAATCACTTTCTAGTTGCTTGTTAGGGTCCTGGGCTAAGCTTTGAATGTTTCCAGGCCCAAGAAATGGCCCTGTTCACCACACTTGCATTGTTTCACTGTGGTATCCCAACTTAATTTTTAAGCTCTGTCTTCCCCTCTGTTTGACTTTCGCATGTTTGTTTCCGGATATCACGAGAGAAGGTGCTTCTTCCCTCTGCTTTGTGAATCAAGCATCCCTTCTGGTGGAGGGAAATTTGACTTGTATGACTTTGTCAATGGCGTGAATTTTTGTTCTGTAACATCCATGTTTCGATTTTTGATTTGATCTACTCTTATAAATCACTATAAAGGCTCAAGATGTCAGCATGTCCTAAAAGGCTCAACATGTGATAACTCGTTTAAGTTATTCTTCTTCTTAACGTAATAATTATTGTATATTTACACTTAGAATGGTTCATAAAAATAATCCATTTTAATATTTTCAGAACCTAATTTAAATCTGTGAAGGTAATCTCCAGGCGTATGTTTAATTTCTGTGTCAGCTGCTACCCTCCTTTAATCTCTGCTCATGTCGAGACGCACACAGAGCGACAGGTGATGCTTTGAGACACTTCACACGGCCTCATTTGCACTGATGGCAGATTGCAATCAACAGGTCAGGCAAATAATTAAAGAGGAAAGAAACTGGAGCCAACATGGTGATGAAGAAGGGATGAAATGATTGTAAGCTCTGCCGTAAAAGAGGATTTGAGCCTCAGAGGAATGTTCTCATCACCTCACCCCTCTCAGTCCATTTTAATGATTGGTGCTTGAATGAAAACCCACTCAGCTAATCAGCCGTACATATGAAGACCCTCCTTTTGGTGAGGGCTTAATCAGGGCTTATTTGCGTTTTTACAAATCAGATTTTGGTTCAGTATATTAGGTGAATAAAGCACAGCTCCAAAAATACATTTGATATTTGGGGCGGAAAAGAAAAATGTGACAACTCTGAAGCTATTTTCCTCTCTCTGAAAGAATTTCTTTGAAAACAGGCAGTTTCCATCACTTTGAGCTGGCTGAGTGATTTGCTGCCATTCAAGTGAGAACAGCAGGGGTGTCCTTTATGCCAATGGCTGTGTATCAATGACCCGTGAATTGTATTTGCTGATAGGTCACCATCTGTCACCCCGGACCAGACGAGGCAGCTCTGGAATGGAAAATGTTATCACTGAAATGGCAACATGTGGATTGAGGGATGTTATGTGCTGGAGACAGCTTGTTCCCTGGAAATTAAAAAATAAACAATTTTCTGAAATGTTACAAAATTAGATATGACTGGTATCAATGAGAAATACTAAAAGAATAAAGTTTTAGGCTGGTGTGAAAAAGTGAGTGAACAAAAAAAAAAACATTTGACCAAACTTGCATTCTTTCTTATAGTAGTCAGACGTATGGTCCACCAACTATACTAAATAGGTTCTAATGATGTCACGCTTTGTGTGAAACCCAGTCAGGTTGACCTCCCTAGTCCTGGCTCATAGTGGTCACCTGTGTATCTTCAAGTCATTTGCCAAACATCATCACTGTATCAACCATATGTTCTCCATCTTCCAGACATCCCAGCGTCAATGTCACTGAGTTCTCTTGGCCCTTGTCATTTACGGCTTTGAGTTCCTCTAGAAGGTCATGTATTTTCCCCTGTGTGTTTTGTTCGTTTCCGTATGTTCTCCCATGGATACTCCATCTATGCATCTCCTTTGTTCCTGTGCTCCAAGTATTCACCTGAACTCAGCGAGCATATTATATATTGTGGATTCCCTGTGCTACAATGCTAATGCTAGCGGCGTAGTTTTAACGTTATGTGCTAATCACTAATAAACCCTGTGAACTCTTCTCGCTACTCCTGTGTATCTGTAACTTTCACAGGAAACGTGACAGAACAATCGACAAAAACAGATGACATCATACTGTCAAACACACTATCTCCTTCTGCTTCTTCTGACTGGTACACAAGCCGTTGATGTCTTCAGGAATCAGGACCTGTACTGAGCGAGCCCAAAGAATATAACATCTCAAAAAAATCTATACGTTTAAGATTATTGGAGCATGAGGGCTCGTCACACTTGAAAGTGTTAACCCTGTATTATCTGTAATCTCATTTTACACTTCTGCACTAACCCTGGGGTTAATAGTTAATCCCACGTATTCATTAACAGACGTTTTACACTGCACATTCCTAAAACCTGGGTTAACTTTCCCAATTTTATGTTTGCGGTGTCACTGTACCTGATTGGACGTAGAGCAGGTAACTTGTCACTTCCAGTTTTAAAACAGTGTTTGTTTTTTGTCTCATAAGACGCTCAACCTCAAAAAAGGCAAAAGAATAAGAAAAACACAAATGAGCAAAGAATATTTTACCAAATAAAATGTATTTAAATTTCTCTTATGTTTCCAGAGACTAGTGTTTAGTTGTACAGTGGCATAATTGTTTACAGTCGCTCTCAGAAATGATGGGCCTTCACTGTAAATGGTACAATACTGACAGTAACTGGATTCGCCATTTTTGAATTGCACAAACTTTGTTTCTGTCATGGGCTGGAGACCTGTCCAGGGTTTACCCCTTCCCCTCCTGTGAGCTGGAGATGTGACCACGAAAGGGTCATGTAATTTTTGGCATACATTTTAGGTAATTGTAAATAATAAAGCCACAACTGCAAAGTTTAAAATGTTTTTGTTCTTGGCTTTTTTAAAGTAACAAAGATCATTTCCATTGTGTCGACACTTTGTTTTGCATAATCCTTACTAGATCATATATATGCATCATTGTATTTTTGATGAAAGGCCTATTGACAATGTCACAATATGAAATGGAGCAACTAGACTAAAAACTTTTATTTTTTTAGTGGCTAAAACGATTTTGATTTTCATTGACTAAAACGGGACAAAAACTATTACATTTTTAAATGACTAAAATGTAACTAAAACAAAACATTTTAATCATAAAGACTGAGACTAAACCTAAAACTTAGGTGGCTGCCAAAAACAACACTGGTTCTGTAGGCGGGGCAGCGGAGCCGTCGTCTAGTGAGGAGCCACTGAAATGTTGAGTGGGGAACATTTTTTTTCTGCTAAGTCGAGAGCCTGTTGGTCATGAATATGAGCAAGAGTTTTTATGACTAGTTTTATGAAACAGCGCTCTGCAGTTGGTTTCTGTTGTGGAGGCTTATGGAGTGGAACCAGCAGGTTATTGGTAAGATGATGATGCTCTCAATTAAACTGAAGTAGAGTCCGTAGAATGTTTTTACTGACTACAAAGGGGCTGAGTTTCCTAAGGAGGTAGAGTTGCTGGCACCTTCTGAGAGTTTCATGAGGTTGTCAAAAATAGTGCCCAGATTTCTGACCTCCTTTACCAGCTCCACTGGCCCTCTGTTTTTGGAATAAGTCATGAGTAGCTCCTTGTTCAGTTCCAAGTGTGAGCTCCTAAAGAGAGGAACGCCTGAAGAATTGGTCCATGATTATGTGAGGATCCTGACATCAGAGCAAGGAGAACGGTGTCAACAGCATACTTGACCAGATGACATTTGGGCTGTGGATCTATTGTCATCGGTTTATAGGTTGAAGAGTAGTGGTGATCGCACACAGCCCTGGTGAGAGCCGGTCGAGGTAGAAGGCCTGAGAAGATGTTGTTGACCAGTACTCTCCGGGACCTGTTAGTGAGAAAGTCCAGTATTCACACATTTAACTGGTCGACTAGGTGAAAGCATGAGGAGAGTTTAAATACTGGCAGAGGAGTCAAACTGAAAGCGGTCAATCATGGAGTTTGTTGCTCTGATGAGTGTTTAAGGATCTTCTCCATGCCTGGGGGGGATTGTGCTACTGTCCACGGAGCTCTAGAATAATGTCCGCACAATGCCTTAGCACCCGGCCATTAATAAATGCTTTGAAAGACCATATAATGAAACAGGGCACTTCCTGTTTGTGACGTAATCCTTACTGATTTCCTATTGGCTATCTGTTGCCAAGCATCCTGGTCCAATGCAGGATTTCAGAGCCCTGGGTAAAATGCGTCGAAATTACAAAACACAGTGCGAAAAGCGCTTTGGTGGCTTTTATACCCGTAATTCTTTTTCCAAAGGTTTCCATGGTGACAAGTAGCTTTTGTTGCATCTTTTGAATAGCATCTGTTGGTCTTGAATATTCAAACATTATTTTAAGCACATAGAACAGGAGCCTTCTGTTAGAGAAGAAGCATCCAATTTGTTTTTCTCAATTTATAATGCTTTCAGTGTAAGTGCGCTCTCTGGTCCTCTCCAATAATATTTTCAGACTTGACCGATGGCATTTGTATTTGACCATCTTCAGACAGCTGAGTTGAGGATGTCAGAGCTTCCATTGAGAGACCACAGAGATTGAGAGAGAGGTCAAGAGCTGGGAGAGAAATGAGCCGCTTCTGAGAGTCATCCGGCTGTTGAGGGTCGCAGTAAAGATGAGAGGGTGGCACAGCACTCAGAATTGCGTTGTGCTCATTGAATGATTGAATTTTCTCTTTGCTTTCTTGGAGTTTTACCAACCTACTCATATTAGCGGTAACCTAATATGTTACCTCTAATATGAGACAAAATAGACCCATCGCATTAATAGACGACTGCCGCACAAGGCTAAATACTTGGTTAAAAAATATATTAGCAGAATAATGTTCATCAAAAATAGAATAGCTCTTAAGGATATTCTGAGCATCCTCCTAAGTATATTTTGTTTAATTTATAAAAATGTTTTCATTTATGTTTGAGTTATTAAATCGTGTTTGTTTAACTCTATTGATTAAAACTCGCACGTCCATGTTTTCAAATTCATGTTTTGTTGTTTTCCAATGGTTTTGGTCCGAAATACTGAATTTTTATTACTTATTTACTTATTTATTAGTAAATGTATGTTCATTTTTGGTCTGGTATTTAATAGTCTAATTAATGTCTGCAACTAAATATGGTTCAAACAAGCGACCAGGGAAAACTTATACGTTTTTCAATTTGGAGTGAAATATGTGATTACTTAACAATACTGCTTCAGGCAGCATTTCTTCAAACCTTAGCTTTTGGGACTTTCATTAATATTTCTCCTGACTCCCGACATTTTCCCAATATTTCAACAATATTTTTAAATTAAACACATTCACAGATGGTTTTGTCACTCTACAGATTACTTTCCGCCATACGCTGTACTTAATTTGTACCTCGCAAGTCAGGTCCGGGACATGTTTGATTGGATACAGGACCTTCTCTGTATAGGTCAAAATCTGTAAATTAACTGCGTGTAAAAATTTATTTTATCAGTGTTTTGTCATTTTTGTAATTTTGTATTAATTTGCAGTGATTTGTCTATTTCTGATGGATTGTGATCAGAAAAAAAAATCAAATAAAAGAGTGATTAACAGCTGTCACGCAGCTGCAGCGTTAATGATTTGGGCAGCATTCAAGAATTAAATAGAAACAAGCTAGCTAGCATTAGAATCTGGGACAGCGTCAAAGAGACAGTCAAACTGTTTTTTAACCAGTTGCTCAGCCAATATGACATTTGACGCACACAATATTAAGCTCAACTTCTGTTCAAAAACCTGAAAGGGTCGTAAAAACTAGAAAAATTTCTCCAAGATCAATATTTTACCAGAAAATAGTCTGGGAAGCTCCAAGACATTTTTCAATCTGTTTTTAAATACCTAGAACCCCTTTAAAGCACCACATTAAAGCAATAAACTTTTAGGAACCATGTTCCAGAAATGGTTGCGATCATAACATTGTACAAAGTGGTAAAAAAATTCCAGACTTAGGAATTCTCCCTTTGACACTGCTAGAACAGCACCGGCTAAATTAAGGCCCTGCTACACTTGAAGTTCAGGTATTAGGTGCTCCATTTTAGGCAGTTGTTTAATCCACATTCAACGCTTCAAAAATGCTGTGCGCCAGGGTTGACTACAGCAAACATTTCTTTTAATTTGATAGTGGGAGTTTGAGTCCCGAAAATGGGCCTGAATATAGCAACATTTTAGACATCTAAAACATTTTAATATTGTTATTTCCAACGCAGTTAATCCTTTAGAGAGAGGAGCTTAGTTTAGTTAACTTCCAGAGATTTTTGTAGTTCTTGGAGTTTGTCTGTTTGATACTTCACTTTGAGTTTGATGCATCGCTTTGGGTCCAGATTATGGAAAGTTTAAAAAGACATTCATTATGTTGACTCAAGTGGAGAGAGCAAAGGCAGGTGAATAAATAATGAAGTGTCAGTCAGATGAAAGGGTGACGCTTTCATTTCATCTGATGCTTTTCAAATATCACACCAATTCATTACAGTCAGATTGCTGTCTGGGATAAGTGATGATCGCTTGAGGTTTTGAAGCTGTAAAAGACAAATACAAAGGCACCAGGCAGTGAATCCTCATGGCTAAAAGAGTGAAATGATGGAAAGTGGCATGAATGGATTTATTAGGGCTCAAATTGTGTTCCATTATTATTAAAGCCTATTGTGAGTGGGTGATTTGAGTCTGCTGGGTAGTTATTTAAAGACCATTCAGGTTGTGGGCAGCTCACTGGTCACACCAGCAGATATGAGGTCTCGAATTTGGAGATGTAACCTCTCGGTCGAGTCCTATACACCAGCAGTAATGGAGCTGTCGTGGCCTCTCATCTCTTTGACATACACACAATACCTGTTGTCACACTGCTATGAAACGGCTCACCTGGCTTTGAATAAATTCTTGTCATAATGGCCTGCTAACAGAGATAACACCACGGAAACTGTCACCAGGCAGCCTATCTCTACTGAGCATGTCGTCATCAGCAACTGCGTTCACATAACAAAAGTCTGGGAAACACAATGGGCTTCCTGTTTGCCATTTGGGACAAAGACCTGAAACACAATTAAATCAGCCAGCTTTCCTCTGTGTTTTCCTCAAAGCTGAGAGACAACCTGAAGCAAACTTGATGTAATACGCTTCTCTTATTGTTCTTATTTGTCTGTAAGTCTGAGACATTTCACTTATTTATATTTATTTTAACAGTTGACATTGTCTGGTTCTTTATATATTTGAACTAAGAAATGATGCGTGAGATTTTGCAAAATTATTTGAAAAGTTTGTCATTCATGT
>SRMA01027048.1:289527-474527 GCA_007224835.1 Danionella cerebrum | reverse complement strand
ACATCTGCGTTCCTATCCGCTTAAAGGTGTGATGTTGCGTTGCGTTTTTGGGTCGTGGCACTCCACTGTCTCATTGACAGAAAATGGTAAAAGGTGCTGAAATTTTGACCATTATTACGCCAAAAACACTTCAAATTGATTTTAAATCAAGCGAAACATTATGTGTAGATTATCAATAAGGTGTCGTAAAAAAGGTTATAGAGTCCATGTGTCCTAAAAAGTAAAATTTATAAAGTGGAAACTGCTGTTCGGAAACAAAAGCTAAAGGTTTCTCCTCTAACTTGTGGTACAGAACAGCACATTCCACTGGATTTTGGTTTTGTGTTGGTGTCCGTAATTTGTGCACATGATTTTTATTTTTTCTGAGAGCCATTGCATGGATTAGGCGTTTTACATGTAAAACTTGCTTCAACATACAAAAAATTTGAGAAACAAATGCCACCCTCGAACAGATTAATTTCATATCTTGAGTTACCACTGTATACTTTTAAGCACACAAAACTTAAGGCTCCTACACACCAATCCTAAATGAGATTCCCATGGATCTTCAGATGGCTCGTCAGCAGGGTGCTCTTCATCTGGGTCAAGAAAATATTGATGCAATGACACTTCCTGCCTGAAGAGGACACACTGGGAAACAGGACACAATGACAGAGAAGAAATCAAGGTAACACAGAAAAAATCATGGAGGTTGAGTGGTTTATACTGTTGGTGGCTGATCACAGGGGCCTGTTTGACAAAATGTGGAGAAAAAAAGTATTTGTGGCGCGCTGTTTCTTTCCCGTTTCCTATGCGAAGTCGCTATGAAAATGTAGGATGAACGCCACCGAGTTGCTTACTCACATCATTAAAAGAGCCAGCTTTCATTGGTTTTTGTAAAAAACGAATCATATCCTCTTTTTTTCTTTGGCACCACTCCTTCACTAAGATATGTGATCCCTTGTTGCCATGGTTTTTCATCGAGGCGCGTTATCGAACAAAACTTCACATTGAAAATTCAGAACGGTGTATAGAAGCCTTGATTTATAAATGTTGTGGATTTGAAATCAGACTCTATTGTCTCTTAAGTGTTTTGAGTTGTTTGTTCATCCAGAAGGCCATAGAAAATGCCCAACAATTAACCAAATCCCGTTATAGTGCACTCAATCTTTAAAACAAGATCTTGTCGAATCTTGCATTATGACCAGTGCCACTTCCCTTGCTTAGCATGAGCCACAAATGATATTTCTGTTGCAGGCTTACTTGATTTGGAAAATGAAGTGTGCATGTTGAAGGCCGCTTTGAAGAGCCCTCGTAATATTGATTTGATCAGCCTTCAAATGTGGCCTTCATAGGTTACAGCCACAGGCTCGGGTGGATGATAGTTTCAGTGAAAGGATTTAAGGAGATTGTAACACTGAGGGTCTTCCTCTGGTTTCCAAACACCCCTTTCCTTCCCCACTTGCCGTTCTTGTAGATAAACTAGAAACAAAGCTGAGATTTATGTTGGCAATAAGTCTGTGTACATACATTTCAAGTACATTAGTAATAAAAGTGCAAAACATGGTGAGAAAAATGTCGCCGTAATTTGTGATCTTTTCAAGAGATGCTCGACCACTTGCAGGTTTGTTTTAGTTACAGTGCTAAACAGAGCGCCAGGCACAGCGTTCCTGTTCAACCTGTTTATAAAAGACCACTGATAAGAGCCAAACATTGATCTGGAATCTCTCTCACACTTAAGCACCGTAGACGCCTCTGCAGTCCTGACCACTTATGTCACAGTGTTTATGCAGGTCATAGACATCTTTAAATATTTATATAGTCCAGGCTGTACAAAGACTAAACGTAGGCTCAGGAAAGCACAGGTGATTACAACCACCGCTCTCATTCGAAAGAAATTATTTCAAGTGTATCTGAATCATTCACTTTAAAGCGAAATAAGAATCAAAGATGCATTGTGTGCAGGCTAGTAACCTCTAATGTGTTTAACTTTTGAGATACTATGCAACATCACATTGCTTTTCAGAAAAGCGCTTGCACTCTTGAGTCACATAGGACAGAATTAAACAAGAAAGATTGCTCTTAGATGTGTGCAGTGGTCATGAAAAATTAACATCGTGGCAGTCTCTGGGGAATCCATGACTGTTCTTCACACTGTGTCCACAGCATTGAACACACACAGCACTCCGGAGTCAACAATGGAGTGAATGGCCTGCTGGAAAGTCTGTGGGTGGAGATCTACTACGGGATGTTGTTATGTGTAGCTCATGTTTGATAGTTGAAGGTGTTTAAACATACTTTACACTAAATTAAAACACCACAAAGCTGCTCTTTGTTAATAATTCCAGCAGAATCTTTAGAGCATTGGAAAAAGCCTGATGTACAAAGGGAAATGTCTCTTGAGACATGAGACATAATGTACTTGTGGTTGCTTTGGAGACCACATATTCTCTTTATTATATTATATTTAGTTCTAATAGGGCCCAGGCTGATCCAGAACAAAGCATAAGGCTTCAGAATAAATTCAAATGATTTATTGCTGTTCAAAAAGATCAATGTTCTTAGAAACTGGTTCAAATTTGGATGTGGTTGAGCAGCTTTTTTAGTCTATAAACCAAAGCATTATTTCTAAATTCATCATAGACAGTATTTTTAGAGAAAAACACCCTGTTGACTGAAAAAATATGGAAATTCTGTTCCTGTTGTTCACCACATTAGACTACAGCAGAGAATCTAAATTTAGATTAAAGCTGCAAGCAGCGTTCAAAGGGCTCGAGCACCTCTGGCGCCATCGCTTCTCGTTGGCCAGTTGCTGCCCTATGCATTACAAAGACCCTTAGTTAGCGGACAGATTCAAGCAAGAATTGTTGCAATTACTGGACTCCCAGGTGGCGCTAATGAGTATAAATGTTTCTCTGGCCACCTGGTGATGCTATAACTGACAGAGTACATTGTAGTGTGTTCAGACATGAACTGTTAGACATGTAATATTGAAAAAACGCTACATTTTGGATCGACCAGACATTCTATGGCTGAGTTATAATAACTTCCTGTTGTGCGGCTATAGTTAAACGAAGGCAACCGCCATACATTAAGATAAGACTGATGAAGTTTTGAGAGTAGGAGAAGTTTGTTAAAGTATGAAACATGTAAAAAGTAAAACTGTTGGGGGGGGGGGGTATTATGTAAAATCTACTTTATTGAGCTTTATGTTGTGTTATAATGTCAGTCCCTCATTAAAAACTCACCTTAATTGTAAATTTGAATCATTCATGAATATTTGAGTAATCCTTGAATTTCCTGTGGTAGACATTGTGGGGTGCTAAAACGCTCTGTTCTGCGAAGCCCCAGTCCTTTTGCGTTGCTCCGCCTCTATCTCCTGAAGCCCCGCCCCTTTTACATTGCTCCGCCTCTGTGTCAAGATGCCAAGTCAAATTTCTATGAGATTTTTATGACAAATACAGTGATTACAATCCAACTTTAGGTAAAATTGTTACTTGAGTGTGCTATAAAACATATAGCCTTTAAGTTATTTTACAAAATAATTCACTTCCTGATGGTTTTGGAAACTCACTCCATAATACTTTGTGTAATTCAAACACATTTTGAAATGGTAGTAAAAACTGTAGAAAATTGTATTTACATTTTTGCCACTATGTGGCACTTCAACTGACACTCTAGGCTGCAATAAAGGTTTGTTTATAATTCTCATCATGCCGAACTTTGTATGATATCACTGACTCCTCCATAGCACCCAAAAAGTCTACATTGGCAACCATTGTATTTTGCTAATTAAATTTGCCACTTTCACAAAGTTCATCCACAAACCTTTTCCATTTAGTTTGTTTTGTTATTCTACACTTCAGGTGAGAAAAGGCATGATTTATGTTTTGTAGCCAAAGAGAATTTTTCATTGACCCAAGAGTGAAGTATTGTCAGGGATTTTACAATGAATTTTTAAAAGGGCTGTCATTGGAGATTTTTAATTGTTGCAAAAAAATTCAAAACTACAAGATTATTTTTAAAGTTTTGTTCCATTCAGCCTGATACTACTTTTAACAACAAAATTGGAAATGGCAGGATTGTCAATCTGTGAATTGGTCTCACGTTTCAGTCAGGTTGGAAACCTGTAGATACAATTATAATGACCGAGTGGACATCTGATTGGTAAAAAAGGTTATGGAAACTGATTGTTAGCATTTTATGAATATTTTATTTGAATTTATTTGTTTGTTTTAACTGCACTCAAAGTTAAGTTTCATCCAATGCATTCTCCATGGTTTAACCTCACAAATGGAATGTTTTCACAAATTTTATGCCAAGGTCCAAAAATAATTGCGCTTCACACCATACATTAGCGCTAAGAATATCAGCCTGCTACAAGGAGCCCATCTTGTGATCTCACACTGCTGAGAGCTATTGATATTCAGCTTGAATATGTTGATATATCTGGGTGTTCCTAGATCATTTTCGGAAATTTTACTCTTAAAAAGGTTCTCTGAATATGAGTTCAGGTGTTGTTGTCTGGTGAATGAAAACACAAAAGAACAAAGAACTTAATTAGAATCGCAACAATAGAACACTTTCAGTGAATGCTTTTCTGTGCTGGGCAGGTGGACGGCTGTACTTGTAAAGATCTGAAGAGCTGCTGAATGCCATTTTATAAAACAAAAACTAATCTTAAGTCAGTCCTCTCCAAAAGGACTCTACACTGTAAAAACTAAAGGTTCGGTTACTTTACAGTTTTAAAGCAACCAGCTTCCAAATGTCTTTTAGTCAATTTCTGTGTTTGTCAAACTATTTTTCAGGTTGACTGAAACGGCTGCTTGAAGTCAAGTGTACATTCTGAGTCAGTGCCCTGTACTAGTTTACTCATCTCCAGTTGTTTCAATACAGTGGTACCTCGAGATGCGAATACTTTGAGTTACGAAATATTCGAGATATGAAAGGTCTCTCGGGAAATATTTTGCTTCGAGAAACAAAAAAAAAAAATCGAGATTCAAGACAAACAATAACAAACATTTCTGCTCTATTCTCCACTTGTTTATCTCACGTCACGCTGCGCTTCCGGGTTCTTGCGCCCCTTTCTCCCTTTGAAGAAAGTGTGATTTAAGGGGCTGATATGCCTTAAAACACTTTAAGTCAGTTTTAAATCGAGCGAAACATTATGCATAGATTACCAATAATGTGCTACAACAAATGTTTCAAGTGAGTCAAGGTGTTTAAAAAATTATGAAAAAAAAATGTTTATAACGTGGAAAGTGCTGTTCTGTAGCGCGAGTTAGAGAAACCCAGTGACGCTCTCAAAAGCGTCTCTCCATCCCTTCTCACACACTTGGTCTATGCTTTTGCTAGAATCCGTGTTGGTTTTCGTAATTCGGGAAATATCTCGAGAAAGTTAACTTTCATACGTGGCGCTGTAATGTTTTCCGCCACCTGTTCCACCTCCTCCGACACACCCCTTCACTCTCAAGGTAAGGTTTCACATTTGTGTACGTATTACGTATTTTCCCTGTGTTTTATTATCGTTTATTACATTAATAATGTGTAGATTTAAGGACTGTGGAAACGTTACTTGATTTTTTTACATGTTTTTATTAACTTATACGGTTGTTTCTGAGAGCCATTTTACGAATTAAGCGTTTTACTTTGCTTCGAGATACGAAATGTTCAAGATACAAAAGCCACCCTGGAATGGATTCATTTTGTATCTCAGGGTACCACTGTATTTACTTTTTTTTTTTTTTTTTTTTTTTTTTTTTTTTTTAGGTTTTCTTTATTGGACAGGACAATGTCCTTGGGCTGGAATCGAACCCTGGCTGCCAGTCTATATGTCATGGACAATAGCAGCAGGATCTTGGGGTGATTGTTGAATTCTTTCACCTGTTTCTCCCTCACTCTAGATTACCTCTCATTAGCGCTGATCATTTGGAGCTGCCTCTCGTTAACTACACTAGCCGTTTATCACCTGCCTATATATACTTCCTCTCTCTCTCTCTTTCCTCTGTCGGATGATTGTATTCTACACAGTGTGTAGCTATCGCAGCAGCTAACACGATCTCTGTTACAGCCAGCGCCTACCTTCTCTATCCAGTCCTGTTCCGTTGGAGTGAGTGCGGGCCAGTGTGAGTATCTCCGTCGGCTCGTATCTCCCCCGGCTTTTCCTCTCTCTGGTTACTCTCGGCACGGAAGTGTGGTGGTTGCCAGCTCATGGGGTCTTCCACTGCCTCTCTCCTCGGGCCACTGTTTTGCCTGAGCACGGAGCGTTCGTCATCATTTGCTGACTCAAGCTTACGCTTGTGGTTTTGTTGAACTTACCTGCTCTGTGAATAAACCCTATTGATCTCATCCCTTGCATCTAGGTCCTACTTCCACACACCACATCTTGACAAGCAGTTACAGTCAACTTTTAAATTCATATAACACAGCCATCCTCAGCCACATACATTTTTTTATTTTTTTGCAATTGCAATTTTTATATTGTATTTTTTTACATTTTTATTTTTTGGATCATATAATTTCATGCAAAATTTTGGAGATCCAGTCAGAGTAAATATTGCATTATTTCACTTTTGTAAACCAGACCTACAACATTAGAAACATAAGGCAAAATGTGATTTAACTTTCTCACGTGGAGCTACAGTGGCAAGCAAAAGTTTCAATTCTGAGATCTAATAATTAGTGCTAAATGTTTTGAAATCAATAAAACGATATGGGTGCCGAAACTTATGCATATGCCTAATATTGTTTAAGTAGTTTTTGCACACTTTCCATAAACCACATAAACCTGATTTCACCTCTCAAATATCACTGCGTTTGTTTCCTTATGATATTTTAGCTCAAAAAAAGTCCCTTTTTTTACATTTTTTTACAAGTCCCAAACTTTTACATACTTTTGTATGTGCACCTGCTTCCACTAAGTAGAGACTTTAAAAAAAATTTTGAACGTAAGACTCACGCATTTGATTGATCTCTCACGCCACACCTCCGATTTCTCATGCTAAAATAAACAGCTAATGGTTTATGTGTGATCAGTTTCTTGAGCTCGCTCTGTGTGAAGGCTTTTGCTGTTCTTTTGTGTCTTGCATACCAGGGTTAGCATCTAAGGCCTATAAAACCTGCACAGGTTAGACACCTTACCCTTTCCATAACCTTATATTTGTCCATCTAGAGCTTGGGCTCAATGTTGTCAAAAGTGAGACTTTCCCAAGTGCTGGTCTTGTTTTAAAAGTACCCAACCATTGATATACTGCGATGATTGTCTGTTTTGCCTTTAAAGTTTGTATCCTTATGTGCGTCTTGCCTCTTTTGTTTTCCCTTTTGGTGAGCCTTCATGGAATATTTTGGACCAGTTTGGCATTGGTTGGAGTCTTTCTCATTCCACCTCTCATGTTTAATAGTTGGCAAAAGATAACAGTATGATGTACTTTGTTCAGCATAATACCTTAAGGTCTGCTTTGGACTCTGCACAACCCTTCCTGAAATTTTGCTCTGCCAGATCCGTTTTTCACAAGAGAATAACCAATGAAAGTTGACTCTTTTGATGACGTGAGTACAACACAAAAAAGCCGCTAGGTGGCGCTCAACCCACATTTTCAAAGAGACTTCAAGTTGGAGACAAGAAAGAAAAAACACTTCATAAATCCTTTCTTTTCTCCACATTTTTGTCTGACATCTCCCTGTGATCAGCCACTGTTTTTTCAATGTGTTCTTTGATTTCTTCATCTTCTTCTTTCCTATTTCTCCATGTAGCACGGAGTGCCTCTGCTGCGCCATCTTCAGATAGGGAGCGTCATTGCATCAATATTTCCTGAACCCAGACAAAAAGCACCCTGCTGAGAAGCCATCCGAAGATTCGTGCAAAACTCCATTAGGATCGGTCTGTACAGGCCTTTAGCCTTGTGGGTCCTCATGCTTGGACCCACCTTTGCAGGTTTTTATAAACCTTAGTTTCTAATCTTTATGCTAATTGCCAGTCTGCACGGAACCTTGGGGCTTTTGTGGAGCATTCCTATAGTCATCCCAAAAAATATTCAAGGGCCTGACTGAAAGTAAACATCTTAGGTTTTTGTGCAAAAAAAGAAAGGCTTATGTCCCTTTGATATGACCCTGAGTTCATGTGATGTGAGACTGAGTGGGTAGTGTTTGTCCGGCTGGTCACACTATGAAAAAAATTCTGTAGACTTGAATGGGATCGCATGGGGCAATGCGAAAACAGAAGCTCCTGCATATGCGGTGGAATTCTGCGATGTTGTGTCATATTCGTGTCACTTAAGCCACCAGATTGGCGAGATCAGGTCTGTGAGCTTGTGTAAAGTTTGCAAATGTAAACTTTTGGGATGTCATTATTGCTTTAAAGTAGATTATAGAGAATCATGTTATTATTTAGATGTGTTATGTAGTGAATTGTGTATTTTTTTATTGTTGCTTTTTTATTGATCACGTGCAGAGAAATTCCGCATTGTTCAGAAGTAGTGTGACAGTCAAACTACTGTCGTAAAAACATGGCACTTTGACTAATTTCCGTCTCATCAGGAAGTTTATGGGTTTAAGCGAAAGCTGTTTTTACAGTAACCCATTGCAGTTATACTCCACCTATTAGACATGAACTTGTTGAACGTCTCTTCATTGGCCTCATTCTCCCAGACACTATTCATTATTTACACCTGTATCTTGATGTTTAGTGTTTCTGATGAATGTGACTTTCTCAGCTGCATAATTAACCTGATTTTAAGCATTAATAATATATAAGGACTCATAGTGCTTTAAGTCGCGTAGACGCTGCATGAATTTGTATGTTTGATAGTGGCTCTTCAGGTCGTATTGCAGCTATAAAAAGAATTCCTGTTGAACAGTTCTTGTTACTCATGGAGGTTTTCTGGAAGTGAAGGTGAATGATAAATGAAAAACATTGCAGTATAGTAGGAGTTCTGTGGTTTCTGTGGGTCAAACGTTTGCACTCTGCCGGGGAGTGACAGAGAACATGGCTGAATTTAAACAAACCTGTGGGCAGAGAGAGTTGATGTGAAATGATGTGGAAATCCTTGAAAAATTATCCTTGTCAAACATTGGTATACTAGTGAATTTTATGCATTTGTAAATTAAATATAACACATATCATGAGTTTGTTTTGAACCACTTGCAGCAAATATATTTGTTCATTCAGGTTTCAGTTACATTTACAGATATTAATCTCATAAGAAAAGCAAACTTTAATCAAAGATGGTTACATGTAATAGCCCTTATATGATTTGATGATAAATTACAATTGGCTCAAGCCGTAACGCGTGGCACATCACACAATAGTCCTCTTGCGTTAGGCTCTGTGTAAATTTTAACTGCCTTGTGTCACTATTAGAGGAAAACTGTACAGCAGAGTTGGAAATGTCGCCATCCAAAATGTGAGGTTATAGTGTAAGGTATAGATGGCTAAAGTTTGCATGCAAACTTCGATGTTGTCTTGTGTTGGTGCAGTTCAAACCTATTTTTTTAAATTCCACAAGGACTAACATAAACCAACCCCCATGTCTCTATGATTTTCCTAAGCTGAGGTAGAGATGTACCATATTGGTTGCTTTGGTAACCAGTCTGAGGGTCAGTTATATAATACAAAGTTCCCTTTTTGAGTCTAAGTAATAAAACAAACCCCCATGTCTAAATTTTCAAAAGCTGAGATATGGTTCATTGACCTTGGTTGCTAGGGTAAACAGCTGGGTTGCTATGGAGTTGTCAGCGATGTCATAAAATACTATTGCACAATGCTTGGTATGTTCTTGTACAGACTGATAACCTCCACAGTTGTGATGAATTTGAGGTTTCTACGAAATTCTCAGTGTGTGCTACAGCTTCACAATTTCTTTCCTATTCAAAGTTTTGCTGGCAATTCGTGGTTTCTATGGAAACTGTGGGCGCTATCAGTCTGAAGAGCTATAGCAATCTGTAGATTTTTTGTCAGAAGTGCAATAATAATATGTTGGCTACCAACTAACATATTAATGCTAACTAGCATGCTAGCTCTGGTCAATCAGCACTTTGATGCGCACTAAAACATTACCTTTGATTCAGTTCTTGGTTTTAAATATCTCTGCCAGCTTGTTCTATTCAAACACGCTGTTGTATGGTGAATGAAAAACACAAAAGAACAAAGAACTAAATTAGAATATAGAACAATAAAACACTTTCAGTGAATGCTTTCCTGTGCTGGGCAGGTGGACGGCTGTACTTGTGAAGATCTGAAGAGCGCTTCATGTGAATATGAAGATCAGAGCAGGAGAATGAGACAGCTGTACCTGTACAGCTGAGAAAACCAAGCAAACGAGGGGCTTTAATGAGGGAAAGCGACAACAGCTTCAGAAAAATCCATACTTTACCTAAACATGACAATCACGACACACCGTGTGTTCTTTGCATGTTTATGTTGATTTCAAATGAAAATGCACTTAATCAGTTTTCTGTAAATCTATTGGAAATATTACGGTTGTTTGGCATATCTGACCCATTGACTGAGGTACTTTAGTAATGTAAGATGCTGTTTTTTGTAACTGAACCAAATTGAGACTCAAGGCCTCTGCATTTTGATCCAAATTGAGATTCGCAAAAATCTTCGAAAGGCTTCTCTGCAGGGTGCTCTTTCTGTTGTTCGAGGGAATATTGATGCAATGATGCTTTTGTTGGGCAAAGACAAAAGAAACCTAACAAACTCAAGCCCAACTCACGAGACACTGATGACCTCAAATCCAGGTTTCAGTTTCTGGATTCCAGTTATTTCTTCAACTTGTAATCCATGTGCATATGCTGAATGGGGAACTGCCATCATTTTAGCTCATGAGTAGCAATGGCATCAAAATTTAGAAATGTCTGGTCTAAAAAAGTGTGGTCATATCTTTCTACCAGCTGAACCTTTGAGGACACAGTGGACAAGTTTTAATGAACAAGGAAATGCACTGCCACTTGTTGCTGCCTGACAGAAACTAATAAACAATAAAACTGCAAGGAGTAATACAAACATGCAAGCCAACTGTCAGAGTTTTAGGGTAAACCTTTCTTGAACTATAGTGTTTTTGAGACCCAAAATGATGAACACCCAAATTATTCAGACAAATTATTCAAATGTTCAAGTCAGTAATATCAGTTCAATACAGCCAAACACGCAATTCTAAAACATTTAGTTTTTATGAATCTCCATAAAACTTTAGGTCCTTGTCATATTAGACAGCATTTTCACATTTATGCTGTCATTGCTCTGACTCTCTCATTTGTGTTTAAAAAACGTTCAAAAGCTGCTGCATTCCCAGAACTGCATCAATTAATAGACTTCCTGAAGTACACTCTTCACTGCTGGTGCTAATGGATTTTTTTTCCGCTTCAACTTCCTCAATTCAGACGCTATTTACTTTCACCTGTTATTCAGGTCTGTCTGAGGTGGTAGCATCACTGTCGCCCCTGACAACAGTCACTATGGGACCTGAGAGCTGCTTACGTAAACGAGAGCAACCAAACAAACCATAATCGGTACAGTGGGAGTCAGACAGAGCACCGGCCTTTCCCCTCAGAGCCCAGCTGCTTTTAATGAGCTACATTTTCAGCTTTTGCTTCGGCTGTGTGCAGAGAAAAGCTCAGACCCAGCAAGCAACTGCAAAAACACTTGGTTGGTGCACAGGTTGATTGACAGCTCAAAGGGCAAAGTCATAATTTCACATCTCTGTGGAAATAAGTGCATTCATGTGTGCTTTGTGCATTTTATGATGTACAATCCCACCCTTGGAGATTGAGAAGCTCCAAAGAAACCTACTTAATTGCATTACATGTTTATTTAGCAACACAATGCGTAGTTGTTTGTGTCATCTGTTTTAGTGTCAGAATAACTTTTGGGAAGGTGTGAAAAAATGCCGTAAACAAAGAATGTTAATCATGTTTTCCATGAATGAGAAACATTCGGTGATTGAACAAAATAGGAATCTAAATCAGATTTTTGGCTTGAGCACCCTTTTGCCTTCAAAACAGCAGCAGTTCTTCTAGCTACACTGTCATGCAGTTTCTGTAGGAACCCTGGTGGTAGACTGTTCCACACATCTTTGAGAACTATTGTAAGATGTGAATGATTATGTATATATTTATATACAGTAACATTTGTGAATGTGTAAATAAAACAGAAATATAAGTGTTGCAAGGAGTTTAAACCAGGGGGGTGGAGATTCTCAATCACCACCTGAATCTGCTTTGTGTTGCAAAGATGTTAAAGCGATTACCATCCGCATCTGTGATTACTTTGGTTATCAATGGCGTCTGCCTCTGAAAGATACACCAGATTTGATCACTTCGTCTCTGAGAAACACCATGTATGGTCACGCGGTCTCTCGAACATGCTGTCTGATTTACAATTCAACTAGAAAATGGTATTCAAATACTCGCGATGGTATTTGAGGAAGAACGCAAGAGGAGTTATACCCGTGATCCGGAAAGCTTAAAGCACATGTGTCAAACTTAAGGCCCGCGGGCCAGATGTGGCCCACCATGTAATCTAACGTCGCCCGCGAGAGCTTAAAAGTTTTGAGTGTCTTAAAAAAAAAATATTTCCCACAATGCCTTCGGTAGGCGCAACGGTGTTTCCGCATCCATACTCACGAGTGAAACTGCAGAGCTGCCGTTTCTCACAGATTGAGCGTAAGACTCACGCATTTGAGTGATCGCTCACGCTACACCTCCGATTTCTCACGCTAAAATAAATTTCAAGATGTGAAATGGACGGAGCTAATAGTTTATCTGTGATCTGTTTCTTGAGCCTGATGATAAAAGATGATGATCGATATGCATCGTCTTCAGTCAGTGCAAGGTTTTTTTTTGGCTAAACAAATTACAAAAATGCTATTTTTCTTTATTCACTTGGACAGTTTGTTCCTTCATTAATGGAGTTATGTGGGTTTTCATAAGCTGACAAAAATCAAAATGATTTATATTACAACAACAAGCATACAATTGTTTCTATGCAACTGAATTGTCACTTGAATAAGTTATAAATAATGAGTTATTTAACATTAAGGAGTAGTTACATTTATTTTACATTACATTCGATTACATTGTTTTACATTTATAAGTTACATCTGGCCCTTTGAGGACAGCCATGGGTTGTGGCCCTGAGGGGTGTCAAATGAGTTTGACACCCCTGGCTTAGAGCCTTTTCAGATCACGTAGCCTCTGCTATTGTTTCACCTTTTTGTTTTGTAACTTAGTGTTTGTTAATAAATTGAGATGTTCAATCTTGTCACTAGCTACTCTCTAATCACTTTCTACAATAATGTTAAATGCTAAGAATTGAAGTATCATATTATGTAACAAAGGTTTAAAGGGTTAATGATAACAGGAAAGTGCATTTCTATAATTATTAATGTAAAAATATAGGAAGCTCTGAAAGACAGAACACAGCTGAAAACCTTCATCTATAGTTGAAACCCGTTTTTGGATCAACCCATGTACCAGCCGTACACTATCCACAGATCTTCTGTTTTAGGATTAGGGCTCTTTGGAGGCCATAACATCACTTCCAGTACTTCTTGTTCTTCTTTACCCTGAAGATAGTTCTTAATGACTTTATTAAAGGACTGCTGCACTTTCCAGGTGATGCCCAGTGACCAGCTTATCTAGAAATTTCGGCTTCTAGTTTTATTAACTGTGCTACTGCTCTAACATTTTCTCTGTGGTTTTAGTCTGTTATCCAGGTTATGGCTAGTGATCAGCTTGTCGGGGATTTCCATATTTTTTTTTCTTTAATATATATTTTTTTGTTTTTTCATTTCAACAGACAGGACAGTGGAGAGAGAATGGGGTGGGATCGGAAAGACGACAGGCTCAGGACTCAAACCTGCACAACCGCGCATACATGTCCTGCGCGCCTTCCACTACACCACAGGCCAGGACTGGGATCTCCATAATTAAGTGAGCCACATAGAGACAATATTCCTATGTGTACCTTGCTACCATATACTACCATATCATCTGTTTATACTGTAGTTTATATAAATCACACTGCTGTTGTCTCCCAAATGAGGATGGGTTCCCCTTTTGAGTCCGGTTTCTTCCAAAAGGGAGTTTTTCCTTGCCACAGTCACCCCCGGCTTGCTCATCAGGGACATATACACCACTTATTAATTTATTTATATCTGAGTTTAAACTTGTTGGTTTGCTGTAAAGCTGCTTTGAGACAATGTCTGTTAAGAAAAGCGCTATATAAATGAACAAACTTGAACTTGAACTCGAACTTGATTCCCACGGTGAGGCGACTGCCAGACTGGCCACTCGTGTTTTTGTGTAGCAGCATGTGAATTGGGATTGCTAGTGTGGGTTCCGCCGGGAGCTCTGGTTTTAACACACTTTTAAAATATTTGCCCTAGGCCAACTAAATATTCTAAAAAGATTTTAACTGTATTTAAATGATTGTCAAAAACGCCATCATCAAGCCCTTAAATATAACTCAAATTCTGTTTAAATATGGCTTCTGTTCCACAAACATGCTCATACTAGAACTAATCCATATTAGGCTCCCCTATCTATAAAGCTTCTTTAAAACATCTTCATAAAAGCGCTATATAAAAAAATTCATCTGATTGGGCACACACACCTTCCTGTTGGTATTGCATGGTTGATAAGCAACTGCATGTATTTCACTGCATTGAGAACACCATTAATCCTAGCGTTGAGGTTTCGACTAGGGGACTTACCGATCATGGGAGGTGGTCCCGAATATATAACGGGCAACTTAATTGATTTGCGAGTGTAGATGATTAGCAATCAGCCACTCTATAAGAGGGGCGCTCTGCTCTACACTCATTCTACTTTCTTCCTCGGAGCGAATGGTGGTGCCATCCTCTGAATTTCGATGCTATACTCAGCTGAAATATCAAAGGTTGTACTTCTGATTCACAGCTTGAGCCTGTCTGCCTGAAATGCGCGAATGTTTGGGCTCAAACACACCCGTATTGCTCTCGTGAAGCGAGAATACGAGTGTTTGCACTGCAACGCTCTGCCTTGCTGGACACTGAGGTACAGGAGAACCTTCTTGAGGAAGAGGACACCGAAGCTTCGGTTTCTGGTGCTCCTACGAATTGGGAGTACCTCCGAGGCCTTAGCTGACAGCGCGGGGCTAGTGACGTCAGGCGATCCCTCGCGTCATCCCCACGCGTCAGGGGTGCATCCCGTCTGATCTATGGGTGAATCGAGCGATGCTCCTGTATTGCTCGGCTTCTCGTATGATCCTATAGACGATCTGCTCCCACCGCAGCATCGGAAGGGGCACCGCCTTCTGTGTCTCGTGCTCTGCCGCCCTCAGGGGCCGCAGCTGAATCAGAGCCAGAAGTCGCGGCAATGCTCTCAAAACTGTCATAGAGATTGACGCGGGGGCACCTCCGGCCCCTGATTCAGCGCCGTCGGGTTGGGATGATTGGTTCTCGACAAGCGCCGGGATTATTCCCCATGCTTTGTCAGCTCCTTTCTTCCCGGAGATGCATAATAAGCTCAAAATTCTGGCAGGGTCCCCTGTCTGCGAGGGTTAGAAGCTCCTCCCCCTTCATCACTCTGGCGCTTGCAGCAGCTAAGGGGTTACTCTTCGTTACCATGAGTTGAGCAGCTGTCAAGGCACATCCGCCTCGTCAAGGCTGCCGCTGGTTGGACTCGTCAGAGTTCCCCTTCCAAAGCCCAGAAATTTTTCGTCAGCCCTGATGACGAAGGCTTTTTGGTTGCGGGTCAAGCTGCTGCAGCTTACATGACACGACGACTTGTAGGTCTTCTGGCCAAAGTCCTCAGTGACATGTACCAGGGTGGTGGCAGCCAACAAGTCAACAAGTCTGTTCAAGACTCACGCTTTGCATCAGATTTCGCCCTTTGGGTTACGAAATCGGCCGCGCACTGGCCACCCAATGTCCACACTGTGGTCCAGGAACTCCGTCTGTGGTTTATGATGTCCTACGACCGTACGCGGTTCCTGGACTCTCCTTTCCCAGATGGCCTTTTTTGCACGGCCGTGGAGACTTTGTGTCGAAGGTCTCCAAGATCGGGAAGCAGGCGGAGGGTCTGGGCGAGCTATGGTTCCGCTCTGTGAATAGCGCTTGCTTAGAGCCCTCTCCGCCTGCTGTCTGCCAAAGAGATGGCACCCTCTGCCACGGTCCAAGCCTCCATTCAGGAGCCAGAGGAAGATCCTGCAGGGCAGCGGAAGGTGCAGTCAACCTCAGTAGGCTCTCGGAAGCAGACGAGGGCTTCTTTCGTAAGAAGCGCCCTTGAGGGTTGACAACAGGAGGATGTTTGGATCTTTCAGGGTCTTTACTGACCCGTCCCCCACCACAAGCACCTCGCGGTCGTCCTTCTGGAAGGCGGTACCCTACGTTTCTAGAAAGATCTAACATACTTCCTGAGAATAACGGACTCGTCTGCCCACTCGTCAGGGATACCTCTTCCGACACAGGCACGAGCTCCGTTGGCCCCGCAAGCCCCCGCAGAGCCACCCATCAGCACCCAGGGCCCCGCCCTGGTGATTCCGCCTCCAAGTCCGCACCCCGCCTTCATCGGGATGTTCAGTCGCTGGGTCCTCCAGACAATCCGGCTGGGTTACACGATTCAGTTTGTGAAACCCCCTAGGTTTTGAGGTGTGTTAGAGACCCCTGTCCCACGGATGTGTGCCTCACTCCTGTGAGAGGAGATTGCTGCCATTTTGAACAAAGGAGCAGTCGAGCCGGTCCCTCCAGCCGATGCAGAAAGAGGGTTTTACAGCTCTTTCCTTCTGGTACACAAAAAGGTCAGGCGGGTTACGACCAATCCTGGATCTGAGGCGTCTGAACTGGGGCCTGGCCAAGCTCCGCTTCAAGATGCTGACAGCATGCTGCCGTCCATTCGTCCTGGGGATTGGTTCGCTACAATAGACCTGAAGGACGTGTACTTTCAGGTGGCCGTGGCGCGTCGTCACAGACCCTTCCTCAGGTTCTGTTTCAAGGACCAGGCTTACCAGTACAGAGTCCTGCCCTTTAGCCTCTCCCTCTCTCCACGCACCTTCAGTTGGTTCCTAGTTGGGCATGGCGCAGAGGACGGCTTCGGTTGTCAGTGACACCATGCTGTCTCTCGTCCCTGGAGGTCAGTGACATTCCTGTGTGCCGGAGTCCGCGTGGGCGGGACTCCTCGTTGCCTGGTAGTCACCACAGACACCCTGACAGGCTGAGGCGCCGTGTGCGGTTCCCATCGAGAGTCCCTTTCCTGGTCCCAACGTCTATCTCGATGGCACATCAACCGTCTCAAGCTAGTTGCAGTGATCCTAGCATTGCGGTGCTTTTGCCCGCTTCTGCTTCAGCATCACATGCTTGTCAGGACGAACAGCACAACGGTGGTTGCGTACATCAACTCCCAAGGAGGCGTACGCTCCCGCCACCTACACTACCTTGCCCAACGATTGTTCCTGTGGAGTCAGAGCAGACTGTTGTGATCCAGCTGCTTACCAGGCGTGTGATGTACTCTGCCCTCTAAAGAAGCCCCAAGGGCCCATCCCACCCGCGGCTGCGCTGCCTTGTGGGCTTTGGCTAGGGGGTCTCACTCGCTGACATTTGTAGAGTTGCGGGCTGGTCTACACCCCAAACCTTTATGAGCCACTACTGCCTTGATGTAGGCGCTGTGCCCTCCGCGGTACTGAGTGGTGGCAGTTAATCTGGGGCACAGTTGGGGAATGGCCCATGGACGCACATTCCCATGGGTCGGTCGAACATCCTATCCCTCATCCCCAACGCTAACGTCTGATGAGGGCTCTGGCCCGGCCCTGACCCTCTTGACCTTTTTTTTTTTTTTATTAGCCCTACACCTCATAGGCTGTGTACAGCACTTTGGCTGACCCTGTTGTTTTTAAAAGTGCTATATAAATAAAGATGGATTGGATTGGATTGGAGAGCCGGGTTAAGGATGTGCTGCGCCTGCAGACCATTTATTTTTCAAGACTCCCTTACGGTGGTTCGGTGAATCCCTCCTTTCACAACCCCCTCTCGGTGGTTCAGTGTAATCTATCCTCCCCTTCAAGCGGCATCTGACTGAGCAGAGCATTCAGCTCTGCTAGGTTCTGGTAGTAAGGTTTTGCAGTCGGGCCTGACCCCTACAGAACTCGGGTCCGGACTTCGGGACCCCCCTCCCCCCCCTTGGGTGGCCCAGTCTGTGTATTCTATACAAACCCCTTTTCAGGTTGATTTGTATTACCCCGTTTCCGTTGTTCCCCTTGTGGTGCAGAACGATGGCTTTCATCTTTCCCCCTCCTTTATGGCCGGGGAGGCATGTACTCGCGGGAAGCCCTTTTCAGGTTTCGATGCGGTCTCCTCGCACCTTTGCTCCACATCAAAGGTGCACTCCTTCTGGTCGCCCTGCTGAAACAGCATTACGCGACTTCCCCACAATAGATGTATTCCGGGCTAAGGGGCAGGAGGAGCAATACCCAGTCGGGGTTTGGCTATTCCTAACCTTCACAGCTTAGTGTCAGCCTGACTGGATGGACTTGAGGCATGGCCCTTTATAGAGGTCCCCTAGTCGAAACCTCAACGGTAGTCTGCGTTTTCGACTGTAAGGGAATGTCTAGGTTACCTTACGTAACCCTCGTTCCCTAAAGGAGGGAACGCAAACGTTCCCATGCCATGCTAGCCACTCAAGTCGCTGATCTGAGGTGCAGAGAGGTAAGGGGTTCGGCTCCTCGGAAGAAACAGAATGAGTGTAGAGCAGAGCACCCCTCTTATAGAGCGGCTGATTGCTAATCATCTATTAAAAATCAATTAATTTGCCCGTTATATATTCGGTAAATCCCCTAGTCGAAACCTCAACGCTAGTCTGCGTTCCCCCCTTTAGGGAACGAGGGTTACGTAAGGTAACCTAGACGTTCATGACTGGGTTCATGACATGTGACACTAATAATCATTAGCAGCTGTTTGGTATCATTAGTTGATCATGAACCAGAGTATAGTTTTTTTGTGTGCAAGTTTTTCTTTTGTTCGATCATTTTGCATTTAGTAAATTTACAGAAATCAATAATATTTGTTTATATTCCTGAAATCATTCTTTATTAAACCGCCTAACACTTTTGCACACAACTGTTTTATTTAACATAATGATACCTTCCTATTGACCTTAGCAATGTGCTAATACATATGTAATACTAGCAACAGAGACAAACAGAAAATCGCTATAACAAGTCTCCAGGGACAGAGCTAGCCCACTATGTTTTCTGTTGCTGTTGTTTGTCATTTTTAATTTGCATACACCAGTGAAAGTGATGCTTTGGTCAAGACATGTTTTGCAAAAAAATTCCTTATTTCGTTTTGCTTTATTTCCTTACTTAGTTTGATTTTTTATTCAAGTTCTATATTCTAGAATACAACAGGATAACTACAGAAATGTTTATCCAGTTTTGAGACACAGGCGCGAAGCATTTAAAATCTGCAGTTTTAGAAGCTGAAGCATACGCTGTTTATGTTTAGAGCAAATAAATAAAAACCTACACTGTGAGAAATAACTTTATTTTGAAAAAGAAAAATGCTTCATATTGATATTGTTACATTTCCAAAGTGATTAAAGTTATTTCAAAGGCTATAACAATAAATAATAAAAAATAAAACCAGTGTTTCTCTCAAGTTGCATTGGAATATATTTTGCATAAATTATATTAGGGACCAATCACTTTTTATGTGATACAATACAATTTTTTTTTAAAAACACTTACTGCGCTGAGATAGAACAGGAAGTTGCAGCATAAACTGCAAGTTAAATCATAACCAGGATTCTTTAAAAGAAGTTTAACATACATCTAGCCTTTTTCTGCTTTTTCCTGAAGGAGACACATGCAAAAGGTTGTTCTCTCTCAGGAATTTCCCTTCAGCCCTCCCCCTCCTCCTGCTTCTCTTACTCCTTTGTCTCTCTCTGCAGTTTGTTAGGTATTTAGCATTTTAAATGTTTGAAATCTAATAAAGAAGCATTTCATGTTATACCTTCCGGTGCCTTCATAGTAATGGATTTTCGTAGCAGTGACTCCTGAGAAATAGATAAAACTAGAAACGTTGTGGTACGTTTAGCATCAAGGCCTGATTTTGCCGCGGTTAAAACTGAAATTTTGAAACAAATGTAAATACGAGAATTCTAGTTTTGTTTAAAAGTTCATTATATTTTTATAGGCCATGCATAATTTATGAATGATCTTTTCTATTGGCCATGCATAAAAAGCTTTCAGCTGTATTTTTAAAAGCTTCTTTAAATTGAGACCAGGTTTGTGTTTAAATTTACTTGGTTAATGAGTCAAGTAGGTGTAAGTTATAGCCAGAACGACATTTTATCAATATAAAGCAACATCGATAGACAGATTCATCAGTTTTTCATCTGTTGAGGCGTTTTTGACTTTACACTCTATACCTGTGTAAATATAAAGATTGTAATTAAATTTAAATTTAAAAAAGACTTGGACCTGTCAGTTTTCTGTAGTGCTTCGTGAGGGTGACAAAAGATGAATCAGTCTATAATAGACTATCCTGCCTGACCAAAGGGATCCTGCCAAAGAACTCTCCGCATTCATTCAGAGAATACTTCTGCTGCACTAATGGCTTTAAAACAACCTCTCCTGCTGATACATGACCATTAATCATCACAATGGTTTCATTTTTATATTTCTTCAGAAGCTACAGAGATTTGTGAGCTCATAATTCAGTCATTTTCCATGACAGGCAGCACTCAAGTTTAAAGCTCACTCAAGTGTAGCATCGGGATGAAAGGCTCTGTGTATTTGAGTTTTTAAAACCATCACTCCATCTTGAAAGGTTGATTAGCATGAGTTGTGAGGGGTTTTGTACAGTGCATGTATGTGGATCTTCATATTTGATTATAAAACCTCTACTGGTCACCTACTTAGCCCTCTGAAATTATTAGTCCACAGTACATCTCTTTAGTTAATTACTGGAGTTCTCATCAACTCTCAAGCATGTCGTTTGAGGAACAACAGCCCAGATCTCTCAAGCTCCTCCAAATGTATTGAATTTCGTGTACACCACATATTTTCTGAAGCATGGCATTCTGCAGGCCAGTCCAGTTCACTCCCTTTGCTTATTTTGAGTGGCTGCTAAAAGTTTTATTGTTTATTTATAACCCACTTCATTAAGTACACCAAGGTGTTCCAAGGTTTATTATGTACACCTTCGACCCCCTTTTGTCTTCAAAATTGCATTCATGACATAGATTCAGCAAGGTACCGGACACATGCCTCCGAGACTTTGGTGCATGTTGACATGATAGCATCACACAGTTTTGTCGGCTGCTCATCCATGATGTGGATCTCCCGTTTCATTACATTCATTACACTTTCTGTCACTTAAATCCCCTTTCTTCCCCATTCTGATGCTCGGTTTGAATGGCAGCAGATCGTCTTGATCATGCTTAAATGCATTGAGTTGCTGCCGTGTGATTGGCTGATTTGAAACTGGACTGATGTACCTAAAAAAAGTGGCTGTGAGTGTATATAAAAAGCTCATAAAATGTTGAAGTTTAAATTTAAACGTTATTATATTCCACCAAGGTTGTAGCGGAACGTCCATCACATAAACTCACCGTTCTTTCATTTCAAAGTAGCATCTGCTCTGCTCTCCTATTGTACAATAGACAGATGTTTCCTGATGGTGGAGTCCCCTGTTTGTGAGCACAAAGCTTCCTCCAGCTAATTGCAAGCATGTGAACACAAAGCATGAGGCGTACGCTGTGAATGAGCCATGAGCTGGATTGATAAGGCTTTGTTTTTAATTAAAGGCTATTGTAGAGAGTGTCGAGGGAAATCTCCAGAAGATCTCAGGAACATCTGTGTCTGAATTCTGGAGCTCTTGTGTTTTTGATTAAAATGAATCTGAACGGTGGACTTTAATCTATTCCAGTATCTTTAAAGCTGCAAAGAGACTAAACCAATTCACAATTTGTATCTAGGAATAAGGAAATGAGTCTCACAATAGAGCAGCAAATTTTTTCAACTAAAATCTTTTTCAACTCTTTCGAAGACAATTTTGAGGTGTGCATTTCCACTAGTGATGGGATTTATGGCTCTTTGGAGGGAGCCGGATCTTTAGGATCTATTCACTTTAAAGAGCCGTTCAAAAAACTGGCTCATTTGGCTCCTATATATATATATATTTTCTTTTAAGAAATCAACCTGGGGTTATTTTTTATGCTGGAAATAATCACAAGATTATTAAGATAGGATTTTTTACCATACTTGATTTTGAAATATTAATTATTGCTTCATTTAACTTAACTTCATTAAGCACTTAACTGAATTTAAATGTCTTTAATACGACTTGGCAAAAGAACAAAAATCCTGCCTTTGGTACACAGCTAAAGTTTCAAAAGGAAATCCAACTAAAAAGTCTTCTTGGCAAAACAGGAACCGAAAATAATCCACTGAAGAGTTGATCACAGCTAGGTGAAGGCAAGGCTAGGAACTTCCAGTACAAGGAACACAACAGTCAATAATCCAGGAAATCCTGAGGGAACAAGCGCGGAAGAGACTGTCCATCCAAACATGGAAACCTCTCATACAGAGTGAGATGAACTAGTGACAATAGCTAGAAAACAGGGGTTTAAATAGCAAAAATAAACAAGCATCAGGTGGCAACAATAATGACAAGGGAATCAATCAAGGCCGAAAGCACAAAATCCAGAAATATCAGTAGGACTGTTACACTACTAATATTTCCAAAATGATAAAACAGTTCCAGTCTTTATGGCCTCTCTTTCTTTTCTTTTTGCAAATTCGAATTGAGAAACACAAGTGCTCTCACTTTGGAATGCTTAAGGTGATTTCTCAAATACGCCCACACTTCCATGACAGTGTCTGGGGTTGCCACTGTTCCAGCTACCTGCTCATAGAGGTATACATTCACCCCCCTCCCCCCAGAGAAGAACGGCTCCCCACCAAACGCTACTCGGCTCCCATCGTTCATATCAATGAGCCGTTCAAAAGATTCAATTCGTTTACAAACTTCACAACACTAATTTCCACTATTGTCACGATGTGTGCAGCATCTAACATTTCTTCATGGTTCTCTCAACTGTATATGATAGAAAATATTATACATACTCATTACTGTAATCAGTCACTGCGAAGTAAAACGGTGGCAACCACAAGCTAAACATGTGAACCTGAGAGAATCTGGTCAGCGTTTGCTTTCAGGCGTACCCTTTCTTGGTCTAAGCCTGGAAGCAAGCTTCTCGTTTCTGGGTTTTTTACATTTGATCTCCACTTTGAGAATGCAGATGTAAACTCAAGTTAGCGAACTCTCCTGCTTTATCCTCCACAGCAGCTCCTGCATAATTCAGAGCTGAAGCCCAACATGACGCCCACTCTCCTGGAGGAGCCTGTCAGTGCACATTCAAAAAAACCTTTTAGGAGATTACTGATAAAACAGAGGACGCACTGAGGGCATTTAGAGTTCATCTTGTTTTTTATTTGTAATCATATTGCTAACAATTGTGTTAGGTCCAGCCACATCAGAACTCACACTGCAACAGTTATAAATGCAAGGTCATGAATAACTCTGAGGGCAAGGTGGGTGGAATTAATTTGCAAAAATTTTCTCTTCTTATTTTATGGTTTGTAATTTTTGTACAATTTCAATACTGTGAAATTACCCCAGCAAAAGATGAGTTTGCGTTTTAAATAACTTGTATGATTGATCATTAGGGGCCAAACAAAGAAGGTGCCTATTGTATTGGTTTGTCTTCTTCTTCTTCTTCCTTTGATAAAAGTTATGAAAAATGCCACACTGATACATGTGGGTTGTATGTGTCACCTGTAGCACCACCACTCATCCACAATTTCAATTCGTGCTAATAACTTTTTAGCCGCATGTTCCTTGTTCATGCAAATTTTAATGGGTTCCATGTAACATGCAAATTAAAATCTACTTTGTTTTTAACTCGTCCTAGACCTAGTTCAGCGTCTTCTGACCTTGCTGACCAAATAATTTGCAAACAATCATAACATAACTCGCATCAAAATGGTCATGTGACTAAATCTGTTTTGTGTATTTTATGAGAACGATTTAGTCTAATTATGTTAATCAGAGTTAAATGCTGGAGTTCTGTCACTTTCCACTTCCGTTGTGTTAGGTGTTGATTGTCTCCACCTGCTGTGCCCCTGTTCCTGCTGTCTATTTGAGACCCTCTTTCCAGGAGCACCTCCAGGGCAAAGAAACAATGCCCACCCTCCCGAGTTCTTCTGTGTGCATCACCACTGGACATTTATACACAGGGTCCACTGGAGCTTTCCAGCCTGGAGGGCTGCGCCTGCCATGGGAAATCTTCCTCCTCCTCAACCCAATGACCATGTGGGCCAGCTTAGCCCCCAAAGACCCACATATAGAAAAAGCCTATAAAAATTTTTTTTGTCCTTTGAAACATTGTTGTAGGAGGTCATTGATTCATAAATTTGTGTGTTTTAAGATTTTTTAGTTTTTTGAGACTTTTTACAGAAACGTTGCCATATGGGCCTTAGGGGTAGCAGAATTTCACTGATTCTCTCACTATGTCTCAACAAGTTGGTGGGATTTTAAAGCTCTTTTTTTAAGTATTTATTGCTAATCTATCTTATTTCTAGTCTGTACAAATACATACCAATATCATATGACAATAAAAAACTAAATACATATATTTTTATATAGTTTATTAAATAACGTTTACAAACATTCTATGAAAAAAAATAAAACAGCGTTACACAAAGTTCCATCCTAACAAAACTTATGTGTTTTTTTTTTAAACTATTGAGTTTTGTACAATCAATGCCTAGTGATGGTAATCCCAAAAGCAGTTCTTGTTTTCTGACAGGCAAAGACGCACGTCGCACTTGATGCAAAGTAAAGAAGTGTAGCCAGTGGTTCAGGATTTCACCTGAAATCCTCAAACCATGGTCGAAGTTTCCACACTTTATCATTTTTTTCCTCTTCTGATACCAACAAATTGTTCTCAAAATGTAAAGATGCCAGTAGAGATTGGAATCTGTTACAGGACATAATATCTGCAACAGGGGCATATCTGGTGTCCGTCTCTCAATACACTCTGGCTCCGGGCATTTGTACTATGCCCATTTTGAGGTACTTACCAATCAGTTGGTCTATTTCTGTTGTGCAGGTGTTTATGGATACTCCTTTTTTTTGAAAACTGTACTTGTTTGTTTTTTGTGGCAATGATTGGATCATCTTTTCCGACACAAACCTCCGGAAGTACTCAAGGGGTGTATTTGGGCAGATGACATCAGAACTAATTGACTGTCCTGAAAAGGCAGTGTTGGGGGTGTAGAATTCTTTTTTTTTGCAAGCGATATCTGTTGCGGGGCACAGTCTGGGGGCAAAGTGGCAGATGTTTATTGGGGAATCAATGTTTATTGGGGAATTTTGGGGGGAATCAAAATCCTCCTCCTCACTCTCATATTCAGTGTCCATCTCAAAATCACTTTCCCCGTTTTGCATGGCCTCAATGACGTCACAGATTACATTGATAGTCTACATTTTAAAAGAACCTATTTATTCAAACAATAGCGTCTGGAAGGCCTATTGGCCTATGGATGACTCTCTAATTGCCCATCACCTATAGCCTATTGCTGACTACTGATTGCCTATGCCCCTTATTTTACATGACTAAGCACCACATCCCTCAAGATATTATCACACTGCCCTCAGTCAGGAATAACATACAGAAAAAAGGAATCCAAAACAAGATTAGGAAAACAGAAATACATTAGCTATAGAAATTCTATAAGCTACAGAAACTTGGGAGCTTACTTGAAATAAACCAGTAATATAATTAAAAAATGTGTAAATAAAACGTTTGATTACAAATAGTTGACACAGAATGTGTAACAAACTTTTAAATGATAAAAAACTGATGTCTGTGCAAGTTTTTGATGTATAGAAGAGGAATAGCAATTGACTGAATGGGGATGGTACATAGGGGAATTCTGCTACCACTAAGGCCCAATGTTGCCATATGGCAACATTGATAAAAGTAGCTAGAAATAAGAGATAATGTATAAACTGAGAACTACAATGATATCAAGGCAATATTTACATCTTACTTTACATAGAAAAAAATACTGGAGGTGTTTTACTTACATGAATCTTGTTTTATTTCACATCTGAGGAACAGGGTGAAGTTGCTATGTAAAAATCACAAAGTGACTAACTTTGTGGTCCGTTAAAAGAGCCTATTTGAATATTCTTCCAGTCAAGGACATTACCAGGCTAAACAATAAGACTCATTCTTTATGTAAATGTGGTTTGTTGAAGGATAGAGAGTTTTTTAGGTGTGTTTTCCCTAAGTTGTAAAAAATGTTGCCATATGGCAAAACTGGGCCTTTGGGGGTTAGAACTTCCTTGCCGTCTCATCTGCGACACTCCATAAACCCTCTAGAGCCTCTTCGGGGATTTCGTCACCTCAGCTGCACCACTTGTTTTACAAGTGGCTACAGTCATCCGGACAGCCGGTGTTTCAGGGCGAACCTCCTCCCTCTGCTCAGAGATCCTCGGCCATACCAGCATCCTGGTGACCCATCAGTGGCCCGCTTCTCCTTTGTCCCATCTCTACGGCAGAATTTCCACCTCTAAGGGACTACTCTCTGCCTATCGGCTCCCCCCTGGAACCCTCCGTGTCCTGTTTCTTCTCCTGCCCAGCAACCCCCTATCCATGGTTATCTTTGGTGCGAGATTGTGCCTTTTCTGAGGGGGGTGCTGGGGTAAACATGTTTCATTGAATTAATTAAAATGTCCAATTAAAATGTCTTCTGACCATGTATTCTTCTTTTTCAGATGGCTGCTTGGCCTCAGTTCACTGCTTGCAGTTATTATTGCTAATATTGTCAACAGCCACATTAATTATGACATTTTTTAAGTTTTTTTTTTTTTACTTCAAATGAAATTTTGACATGAGACTCTTGTCAAATGAAGCATAAAGTGTAATATTTCCAGATAATTTGAATTGCAGTGTAAAAAGCGAAGCATTAACAGCCAGACGTGATGAATTAAATAGTTCCCAAGGCAATGAGGCATTTCAGATGCCTGTCAGAAGCTCAGGTGTTAAGTGTTAAATGAAGGTTGTGAATTTTAAGATATTTCCATCAGACCACGCAGACCAGAACCACTTGACATTTATTATTTTGGGCTATGCCTCCTGATTTGTTTCCATATCTCCTCTTTTCCCCAGGAAGAAAATACAATAAATTGCCGCAATCCCTCCTGGGCCAAGGTCAGTGTGGTTTATGTCACATTTCAAAGCATTACCAGAAACCTCCTGCTTCCCTTCCATCTTCCATCTCAATTTCAACCAGAGCCCTAGTTTGGGATTCCAAGGGGGAAATCGTATTTCAGAGAGTGTTGCATATTTCGTTAATCCAACCAAAGCAATAATTGAGCGCATCACATATCATTTCCTTTAGCCACAGTTTAACTTTAGCCACACATCAGTCTGACTTACTGCGGTTTGCTCAGCTTGAATAAGTGGTTTTCATCTACAGAACGTGACGTGGCATTTGTTTGTTACATTGTTTTGTGTTTAGTCGGTCCACACTGAAATAATTTATGAGTTTGCTTCATTTTGTTGTATTCAATTGCTTTACATTTGATTTGATTGTGTAAAACTAACATTGTAAAACAGTGTAGAACATGGGAAATAATGTTGTTTTTATGAAATGTATACAATCAATTAAATTCATCAATTTTTCCTTCAGTGCACACATTTCTTCTTCACCTCCTCCACTGTTGTGTACTTCCAAAAATGCACCTCCTCTTTCAGTCACAGCTAAAAACTTGAGTGCAATTTTCCATTCTAATGAGCATCTAGTAAAAAGAAAATCTAGTTTGTAATGTACAGTGACATTTTAACCTAGCTGATCGAAATTAAACACAGACAAACAGAAATAATTCACAAATTTACATGATTTTTTTGAGCTTATCGTAATAACAAACACAATTGTAGGATGCTTAGAAAGGTTTAATCTGCTGGTTTTACAAAGTCTAATCGTGTTTTTATGCACAATTTTCAATTATATTCAGCACAAATGAGCATAGCGAGATTATCTTAATGAATGGAAGTCAACAAAATAACAATACTACAGTTTAAAATAAAAATTATGAGGTGAAAAATTTTTTTTATAACTCAAAGTTAACTGAAGAAACCAAAACTGAAGTTATAGATAAATCATTGTTTTTGTCTTTTTACACTTTTTTTACATTTTTGCATTGATATAAAATAAATCAATCAATCCATAGTTCACAGTTTACATGAGGTGGTGACACCTTACGGCACTTCCATTCTGTCTCTTCTTGTTCTGTGCTTTCGTGTTCCCAACATCATTGAGCCAAACAGATAGAACAAAAACATCTATTGAGCAAGCAGAGGGATGATAATACAGAGTAGCTTGCCAAGGAAGAAAGCTTATTTTAGTATCTCTCTATTTTCTTTTTCAGTATTCTCTTTTATGTACTACTAATTCGTTTGAATCACAACTGCTATTAAGATTCCAACAATGTGATTGTGACAAGTTTTTATTTTACTAGTTGCCATCTCCACAGTAAGAACAGTTGCTATTGGCTGACCCAAAAGTCACTAGATGACTTACTGAGCATTTTAAATCTTGCATCTGACAATTAATCAAAACCAGAGAAAGTAAGAATGAACTAAAAATAGACTATAATGAAAAATCTCAAAACGTACTTGTAACAACCCTGCTATCACTGTCAATCCAAGTGAATGAAGTAGACATAGATGCAGCTGTGCTTTGCTTCCATCAGTAAAAACAAGATGGCCAAAACCCAACCCTTTACACAGCTGTCCCCATCAAATAATAGCTGTGTTTCTTTGACGTGCAGACTTTTTCGGAATTACTTTATTTTGAATGTACATTTGAGAGATTTTGCAAGGATCAACTTGATACGACTTTCCACTTGAGTTTATATGCTAAATAGTGGCACTTAGTTGCATGTGACCTATTTTGTGACCCATTTAGTTGACATTGTGAATATTCAATGAGATCACAAAAGGTCACACATTAGTAATTTCTGAAATAATACAAATGTATCAATAAAGGTGCACTATATGCCCTATAAAAATGAAAGTATTTTCTGGCAGATGTTGACATTAGGAAAACCTGGTTGATGGAAATTTATGGGGCTTTATTAAGGTTGTGTGTGTCGCACATTAAGCTCATGAGTTTCCGACTAAAGTGTTTAATTTCCATTCTGATCTGACCTGAGACTACCTTTGAATGAAGCAGCTCAGATCATTATCACCACTCAGAGATGAAGGATGGGTAGCCATTAGGTTCCAGCTGAATCATTGTTTTAGGTTAGACATCAATATTGATGAATGAAGAACCTAAATCTACAGAACTACGGAGTCGCTTCTATAATCACACATTTTGGATTTTAAATGGTCTTCCTTTTGGTTCTGTCTGTAGCACACAGACATTTAACTAGAGAAAATGATAATAAGAAATGCTGCAGTTACTTAAATTTGCTAACAATTTCAGTTTGAAGCACCAAAAACAGCCTTCAGAGCTTATAGCAGGACTACTCCAAATATTCCATCTGTGTGCTCTGCTTTTGGGTTTAGGTACTGAAATTACAAATGCTAAGTTGCAAACTTTGATGTTTGCTTGTCCTAGTGTCATTTAAAACTCTTTTTAAATATTGTCAATGTTACACCAAAACAACCCCATCTATGATTTTTACAAGATGAGATATAGAGTTACTAAATTGGCTGCTATGGTAAACAGTCTGGTTGCTACGGAGGGGTTAGTGAAATAATATTATGTTCCCCATGTCAATATAATGAATAAAAGCCCATGTCTCTATGACTTTCCTAAGCTGTGATAAAGATATGCCAAGTTGGTTGCTATGAAAAACAGTCTGGTTGCTATGGAGGCAATAGTGACATAAGATAATATTCTTTTTTTGATGCTGTGTTGCAATCATTTTCCACAGCTGAGATATTGGTCTCAGAATTTGGTTGCTAGAGTAAACAGTTTAAAAAACATTATTATCATAAGTGAAACCTGACTTCCCTACAATGTTTCATCTTGAGGATATTTTCGGTGCCCTTTCCTTTTCATTCTTAATGGCACAATGTGCCTGGCGTATGTGTCAGGGGTGGGAAGTTTGTGGAGCGTATGAGAACAGTGACAGATGAGGGATTGATTTATTGTGATTTACTTAGCAATACTTGTGTTTTAGAGATATTTCAAAGTGAATATTATATATATGTCATATATAATGGTATAAGCATTGTCTTAGTAGTAGTAATAAGTAATAGTAATATTTTTGTCTGTGATTCTTCGGCATTTGCGCCAAAGTGCATCTTTTCTTTCTTATTTTCCTTGCATTCTTCCGCCATTTTTGCCACATGTAGTGTTCCATTTCATTGCCAAAACACTTGTTAATAGTGAAAGTAGATGTTAAGGCAATCGTCCAGTGTGTGGAGAACCCCTGGGAGATTTGTGGAAGAGGATGCAGCAGGAGACCTGGGAGGATGGTATTGAATTTTCAACGGAGGATGATACCAAATTTTTAACAATTAAATTGATTTGCGAGTGTAGATGATTAGCAATTAGCCACTCTATAAGATGAGCGCTTGCCTCTACACTCATTCTTCTTTCTTCCTCGGAGCGAATGGTGGTACCATCCTCTATTTTCGACGCTTATTCTCAGCTGAAATATCAGAGGTTGCTTATCTCAGCGCAAGGGGTAGCTGTGCTAGCCCAGATAGCTAAGCCACCAAACCGCGGCACCTCTGATTCACAGCAAGAGTCTGTCCAGTATTCCAGTTTTGTTCTGAATCGTCCATTTTTCACGGCGATGAGCAAAATCTCTAACACTCCTAGCTGCGATGGGTCTTGTCGGAAGACGGTCACGAGAAATGCGCAGAGTGTTTTGTTTGGGTTCAAATACACCGGCATTGCTCTCTTGAAGCGAGAATACGAGTGTTTGCACTGCAACACTCTGCCTTGCCGCACACTGAGGTACAGGAGGTCCTTTTCGAGGAAAAGGACACCAAAGCTTCGTTTTCTGGTGCTCCTACGAATCGGATGAGTTTCTCTGAGGCCATAGCTGACGGCGCGAGGCCAGTGACGTCAGGCGATCCCTTGCGTCATCCCCTGATCCTCAGATGGATTACCTGCATTCCCCTGTGTTCAAGGTGAATTGAGTGATGCTCCGGCATTGCTCGGCTTCTCGTATGATCCTATAGATGATCTGCTCCCACCGCAGCATCGGAAGGGGCACAGCCTTCTGTGTTTTCGTGTTCAGATCTGCCGCCAGAAGTCGGGGCGATGCTCTCAAAACCGCCATGGTGATTGACTTGGGGGGACCTCCACCCCCTGATTCAATTCTCTACCGGCTCCTTTCTTCCCGGAGATGCATGATGAGCTCACTAAATTCTGGCAGACTCCCCTGTCTGCGAGGGTTAGAAGCTCCTCCCCCTTCATCACTCTGGCGCTTGCAGCAGCTAAGGGAATACTCTCCGTTTCCACATTGGGCTTGTCAGGGTGCCCCTTCCAAAGCTGGGAAGTTTTTCGTCAGCCCTGATGACGAAGGCTTATTGGTTGCGGGTCAAGCTGCTGCAGCTTACATGCCACGACAACTTGTAGGTCTTCTGGCCATGTGACATGTACCAGGGTGGTGGCAGCCAACAGTCTGTTCAAGACTGCATCAGATTTCACCCTTCGGGTTACGAAATCAGCAACACACTGGCCACACGATGTCCACACTGTGGTACAGGAACTCCATCTGTGGTTGATGATGTCCGAGAACTGTACGCGGTTCCTGGACTCTCTTTTCCCAGATGGCCTCTTTGATGCCGCCGTGGAGACTTGGCGTCACCGTTGAGACTTGGCGTCGCCGTGGAGACTTGGCGTCAAAGGTATCCACGATCAGGAAGCAGTCGGAGGGTCTGGGCGAGCTATGGTTCCACGCCGTAAATAGCGTGGCTCCGAAGTGCTCGGTTGGAACCCTATCCGCCTCCTGGCCGCCAGAGAGAGAGCACCCTCTGTCATGGTCCAAGCCTCTAGCCAGGAGCCCGGGGAAGACCCTGCATGGCAGCAGAGAGTGCAGTCAACCTCAGTAGGTTCTCCGAAGCAGACAAGGGCTTCTTCTCATAAGTAGCGCCCCTGAGGTTTGACAACTCGGGAGGATGTTTGGATCTTTCAGGGTCTTCCATTGGACCCTCTCAGGGTCTTCCCCCTGGATGGATGGCGGCACCCAACATGTCAAAGATAGATCTAACATACTTTCAGAGAATAAAGGACTTGTCTGCCCAACCGTTGGGTACCTCTTCCTCAAGTATTGACGGAGACCCGACACAGGCACGAGTTCCATTGGCCCGGTCAGTGGAGATGGCGGCAGTCGCCCCCGCAGTGCCAGCCACCAGTTCCCAGTGCCCCACCCTGGTGATTTTGCCACCAAGTCCGCATCCGTGCGGCCCCACCTACATCGGCACGTCCGTTGCAGGACCCCTGACAGCTTACCTGGGAGCCTGGCAGAAGCTTCACAGGGTAAGTCACTGGGTCCTCCGGACAATCCGGCAGGGTTACTCGATTCAGTTTGTGAAAAGCCCCAGGTTCGAGGCGTACTAGACTCCAGTACCACGGTTGAAGCCAGTACACCTGGTAGGAGATCGCTGCCCTTTTGAGCAAAGGTGCAGTCGAGCCGGTCCCTCCAGCCGATGCAGAAAGCAGCTTTTACAACCCATATTTTACGGTACCCAAAAAATCAGGGGGTTTGCGACTAATCCAGGACCTGAGGAGTCTGAATCGAGGCCAGGCCAAACTCCGATTAAAGATGCTGACGGTCCGCAGCATTCTGCCGTGCATTCGTTTGGCGATTGGTTCGCCAAGATAGACCTGAAGGACGCGTACTTTCACGTGGCTATGGTGACAAGACTCAGACCATTTCTAAGGTTCTGTTTCGATGGCCAAGCATTTCAGTACAGAGTCCTGCCCTTCGGCCTTGCCCTCTCTCCTCGCACCTTCTCTAAGTTGGTTCACGAAGCCCTCGCCCCACTACGCCAAGCAGGCATGTGGATCCTGGACTACCTGGACGACTGGCTCTTGTAAGCCGAATCTAGGGACCAGTTGATCACCCATTCTCTCGTCCCTGAAAGCCTGGAGGGTGGACATCTTGGATCGTCGTTTGCGGTTCCCATCGAGCGTCCGGTGCCTGGACCCGATGCACATCTCGATGGCACATCAACCGTCTCGAGCTAGCTGCAGTGACACTCTACGGCGCTTCCATCCACTTCTATTCCAGTGTCACATGCTTGTCAAGATGGACCGCACGACGGCAGTTGCTTACATCAACTCTTAAGGAGGTGTTCGCGCCTCGCCCAACAACTGCTCCTGTGGAGTCAGAGCGGACTTTTGTCGCTCAGGGCTGTTCATATCCCCGGCACTTTGAACAAAATTGCGGACTCGTTGTCAAGGTTAAAACCTGCCACAGATGAATTGCGTCTCCACCCCCTGGGATATGGGATATGGGATGTCTCGGGAGGGCACACATAGATTTGTTTGCCCCACGCGAGAACACAAACTGCCAGCTTTACTATTCCCTGTCCCTGGCTCCTCTCGGGACAGACACGCTAGACACGCACATTGCTGGCCCAGGAAGAAATGCCAGTACGCGTTTCCCCAGTGGGCCTCCTAGCACAGGTTCTGTGCAAGGTCAGGGAGGAAGAGCACGAGCTGCTTCCTGTTGGGGCCATGTGGCCCAACAAAGTACGGTTCGGTGAACTCTCGTCGCTTGTGACAGTCCCTCCCTGGCCGATCCCCCTGAGACCAGACCTACTCACTTAGGGGGGGCTCAGAGATTCAGGTACCCGTGGCCGGATATGCCGTACGTGTAGGGACCAAAGATCCGGCCACGTGGACCCCCTGCCTCTTCCACCTGTGGTGAGGACAGTAGAGCTTGCGTTAGCCCCCTCCATGAGGTTGTGCTACGTGAGGAAGTGGGGTCGGTTCGTCGAATGGTGTTTTTACCACCGGGAAGACCCCAGCACTTGTCCTATCAGGGTCGCGTTCACCTTCCTCCAAGAAGGGTACTATCGGGGACTGTCCCTTTCCTTAAGGTCTATGTTGCAGCGATATTCTTCTTCCACCTTCGGGTCGAAGGGAAATCGGTTGGCAGCCATGAACTGACATTGAGACTTCTCCAAGGGCTAGACGGCCATGCCTTCTAGGCCCCTCTGTACCCTCTTGGGACCTCTCCGTCGCCCTACTTGAGCTAAGGATGTCCCCTTTCGAGCCTCTGGCCTTTGCAGACATCTTGGGACCTTTCCCTTGCCCTGCTTGGGCTAGGGATGTCCCCTTTCGAGCCTCTGGCCTTTACAGATTTGCACGCCCTCTCTCTGAAGAAGGCACTGCTGCTGGCCTTGGCATCGCTCAAGAGGGTTGGAGATCTCCAGGCCCTGTCCAGCGACGAAACCTGCCTGGAATACGGCCCTGAGAACTCCCTGGTTATAATCAGGCCCAGGACCGGATTCATCACCAAGGTCCTGTCTGTGATCAGATGGCGACCCTGCAGGCCCTGTCCTGGGAGGAGACAGACCCAGTCCAGGGTACACTCTGTCCAGTCTGCACCCTTCGGCTCTATCTGGACAGAACCCGGGGTACGCTATGTCCAAGCAGTGGCTAGCACATTGGATTGTGGAGGCTACCCAGCTATCTTATTAGGGGAGTGATGTACCCTGCCCTCTGACTAAGCCCATGGCATCGCCGCCTCGTGGGCTTTGCCTAAGGGGGTCTCACTGGCCGACATATATAGAGCTGCGGGCTGGTCGACACCCCACACCTTCATCAGGCACTACTGCCTTGACGTAGGCGCTGTGCCTTCTGCGGTGCTGAGTGGTGGCAGCTAACCCGAAGGCACAGTTGGGGGAAATACCCATGGAAGTACCATCCCCATGGGTCTGTCGAACATCCGCTCCCTCATTACCAACTCCAATACCAATGAGGGCTCTGGTCCGGTGTCCTGTCCTCTGCCAGGACACCCGGATTAGGATGTGCTGAGCCTGCAAGTTCTTAGTCCTACAGGAAGGAACCTTTTTTCACGACTCCCGCAAGGTAGATCGGTGAACTCTATCCTCCCCCATGCGGCTTCTGACTGAGCGGAGCAGTCAGCTCTGCTAGGTTCTGTTGTAAGGTTTTGCCGTTGGGCCTGATCCCTACAGAACTAGGGGTCTGGACTTGGGACCCCCCAACCCCCCCCCCCCCTCACCCTTTCATGGGTGGCCCAACCTGTGTATTGTATGCCCCTTATAGGTGCGTTTGTATTACCCCGTTTCTGTTCGCTCCCCCAACTGTGGTGGCGAACGATGGTTTTCGATTTCGTCTGCTCACGGCTAGCCCTTCTCAGGTCTTGATGCGGTCTCCACGCACCCCTGTTCTTCTGGGAACGGGGTTTACGAAAGTAACCTAGACATTTTCAACAATAACAATTAAGAGGGAAGGGTCTTGACTGTGGAGTAATTCTGTGTAGTAGAACCGCCACTGGTTGGGCACAGGCGAATACAAGCAAAGTATAACTTTTTGACAGAGCATTTTTCGAATGGATTCAGCTTAGGTTGATGAAGGATACTGTGGTTTTGGTTTTAGAGAAAGATACTGTTCCAAAACTGAAGTGTTTCTGTTACTTAATTTTTGAAGAAAGGTGAGTGCCTCTGGTAGTTTACATAATTACATAGTCTAAATTTGATGTATTACAATGTACCCAGATCTCGACACATATGCTGAGAGTTTATGAGTGTCACTATTCTGAGGAAGTAATCGAGTGGAGCTCATGTAGGTAGCAGGTGAGTAGTGGAGCTACTGGAAATTGCTACAAAAAAGTTTACTTTTTTTTTTTTTTTTTTTTTACAAAAACAATTTGAAAGTATGGTATTTGTCTTTTCCTTTTTACTTTGAACAAAAGTGGAGGCTTATCTTTAGAGGTTTCTACTTCAACAAAACATCCTTAAAACCAAAACATTTTTTATGAAATTAAATTTCATGTTGAGATTTTTTTAGAAAATGTTGTTTTTTTACCCAACATGGTATACTTTTTTTCAATTTGAGCTTTTAGTACCACAATAGCGATGATTTTGTCACTGTTTTACCCATTGCAGTTCTATCAGTATCATGATCACTTTATGGGGAAAATGTAATATCTCCTGCACATGAGAATGTTATACCAGAGGCACGGTATTATTACCAGATGGCTGTTATGCCAGGCTAAATACTTTGTTAAACAATATATTGGCAACAATATATTTTCATATATTGGTTTCTCATTCCCTTGTTTGTGAAAAAAAAAACATAAATTAAACGCTACTCATAGTGAACACAGTTAGAATAGGGCTCTTACACATTTCATGCTTGGGCCATAATTACAGAAACATGTCTACTTTGCCTAATGTCTTGAACCATTCTTTGATTATTATAGATGAAGACATTAAAATTTCTGCAGTACTTTTACTATCACTAATGCTTTTACCATTAAAATCATGGCTCTGAAAGACAGCAATAAAAGCATAGCGAGTTCTCCAGAGGAAGTGATGCATCTTTAATAAGATATGTAGAAGAGATAATGGAAGATGGTGAGGATGAGCAGAGGAGGATGAAAGGACAAGATACTCTGTAACCTTTTGAATTCATGTTCTTTGTTAAACAGTTCAAACATTGAAAGAGGTTTCACACATTGTGATGATTGCTGCACTTAGTGAATACCCTGTGAAAAGACCAAACAATTGCTGAAACATCAACAGCACATTCTAACTGGTGTTTAATTTTTACAGTATACGATTAGTGGATATGTTTAGAGTTTTACGTTTTATCAAATAATTGAACTCTTTGGATTAATGCCCATTTGCTGTTTTTAGTCAGTCAGTGAAAAATAGATTACATTGTCATGGCCCCTTCCTTATCTCTTATCCCTTTAAAAGGGTTTCCATTCAGAGATGTTTGGTGTAAACATGCCTCATATTAAAGTGCAAAACTGAGGGGCAGGGTTAGGGGTTCACATGTAACTCCACATTAATGTAATCCCAGGCACACCCGATGATGTTAGGCCAGGGTTCTGTGAAGTTCACTTCTGGGCAGATTTTTCTTGGCAGGTTATGGCTGTATCTGAGACACATTGGTCTCCGCAGTTTCTGAACATCTTCTGGTTTTGAAGGATTGTTAGCTTGATGAGTCTTTCATCTGCGGCACACATTTCCTTGAGCATGTAGGGTCTAAGGCAAGATAATGCAGACAAACCTAGGACAGACTTCAAGAATGCTTCGACACACTACCTCCAAGGACCTCGTGACTGATCGCTAGTCCAGATTACAATGCTTTATGGTCCCCATGGACCATTAAACTAGATTCAACCCCGAAACCCTAGCCGTGCTAGGCACAGGAGGTCAAAGGACAACTGTTTATGGCATCCCTTTGAAAGATATGCCTCATGAATCTCAAATGAACCCATTATCTCTCCAACAGCCCACAAGATCAGGCACACAAACTCAGGATCATTTAAAGGAACAACTAATAAACAGTGAATCAAACAATACAAAATGACTCACAACCACATGGCTTCATGTATACAGATATACATTGGACTTTGTTATAATTTCTTTATATGAGATGAATTGTATATGAGTTGTACGAGCTGAATCCTGCAGGAACCATTTAAATATAACCTCTTCACATCAAGTAACAGGAATATTCATAGTCATGTATGGATGTGTGTGTGAATGATGGTTTTCCCACTTTATTCTGATGAAGTTTTGCTTTTGATTAGTTACTTAATGCGATAGAAGAACTATAGAATAATGTATCTGTTCAAGCTTTCCTTTGTTAATTTTAGCGGGATTTTCAGTGTGCCTTAGACTGTTGTTGATTGGACAGAACCTCCCTCAAGGAGAAAAGTACAGGAACTGCCATCTGATTGGATAGGACCGCCTCAAGGAGGAACTTTCAGAAAGACACGCTATTGGTCTGAACCGCCCTTTTAAACATGTGTACCAGAATTCAAACCTCAGTTGAAAGAGTTGTTAAGTTGAAAGAGTTAGAGAAAGAAAGTTAGAACAGAAGCAGAAAGAAACAGAAGAAGAACAAAGCCTTCCTAACAACGCTTCCAGCAACAAAGACAATGGAGGACACACGAGTCGCCTCCACCAAAGCTTTTCGTAGGCGCAGAAGAAGTTTTGCGTAGTTTCTCAAAGTTCGAAAGACTTTCAACCAGAGCGACACTTTTACTCGTTTTCATTCCTTTCCGTTAAAGTTCAATGTTGTAAGCGACCGACTTTCTTCATCGAACGATCTCTTCACAAAGGACATCTGAAGCAAGACACGGGACATCGAATCACTTTCAGCGCAAGTAACATTCTTCCAGAATCGGTTACTTTACTGGTGCATTGTTCTAGTCTAATTAGCTTTGTCTAATAACTCAATGCAAAGTTGAAATTAATGCCTGATTGATGGTTCTTAAGTCAGCTCCTTGCTAAATGTCTGAAACCCAGAATACACTCTCTCTCTTACATCTGTATGAATGCGAATGTGTGTGTGTGTGCTAGCTACTTGTTAGAATAGTATTTGTCTGTCTTAGATATTTTCCAATAAATATTTACTTTTATAATAAAAGAGAAGTATCTCGTAATGTTTGCAAGTTGTTGCATTATTCTGTAGATCTTTGCTACCGTGCTCTTAGGATTGATTTTACTGTATTTATAGTACAGTTGGTGGAGATTATTAACATTCAAACCTTCTAAATTATCTAAAACCTTTAGATAATTCCATTTGAGTTAAACTGATGAGTTTTCCTTAATATACAGTAACTACGTTACGTATTTTGGACAACAGTCACGTGTGTTCAAATGATTCCGATGCACTGTCCGAGACACTGAGTCGACTCATTTGAATCACCGATTATACCCTCAGGTATAATCAATTCCCTTATAGCTATTGCGCCATATATTCCCTTACATCATATTGGTGGAGAATGCGCGCACAAACTTTTATACCAATATATTTCACTACACTACTTATCCTGACCATTGGCCAATTCTTACTGCTTCTTTAAAAGAGTTTGAGCAGTATATCTTGAAAACTTGTGTCTTCTTTGAAATTGGTAACCATATGTCCAACCAAAGATGCAGATGAAATGTATTGCCTTTAATTTTTTCAAATAACTGTGTCCATTGGTTAGGCCATTAATGCCGCCCCATCGTGCCCCACTTCCGAAACGCATTGCCATTGCCTTGGGATCTATTCTGTAAATGCTTTTTCATCATAGTTTATGCCCATTTTTCACATTTGATAAAAATCCTACTCAGTTGTGCACATAGTTTTTTTCCCATTTTGTACATTTGCATCCAGGTATTTTTGTGATATTCGAAATAGGTAGATGGAAATGCAATCCCATTGTTTGGGAGAGACCTTGTTGAATGTTGATGCAGTATAACTACCTTGTGTCTTGTTGCTGTTCTTAATATTTTCATGACCAGAAACTGTCTTTCTTCCCTCACCTTGGTAGAAGTGTCTTGCTGTTCCTCACCCAATATTAAACCTCTTGCACAGCTGTTTCTTTTTCAGTTCATGACTGAGTTTTAATCTATGTGTGGTTTGATAATCAATGGCTTATACCTGTTTGGTATAAATAGTTAATTATATTCCTGATTGTTGTCCTATAAGATCCCATGTGTTGTGCAAGTGTAGCTATTTGATGCCAAGGGTTTGATTCTGGTTTGAAGGCAAAAGGTAATAACACCAAATATTGATTGAGATCCATTTTTATTCTTTTTGCTCACTCTGGATTTTGTAAATGTACAAAAAGAAAAAAAAAGAAAAAAATAATTATTCGTGAGCAGGTCTCACAGAGAGGCAGAACTCAAGTGCACAAAATGAGTCTTTATTTAGAATTACAAAATTAACAACCTTTGAGAGGTTCTTCTAATCTCTCTAAACTCTTTAGGAGGAGTTATCTAACTGATTAAAAAAATCATAAACCAAAATACAAAACGAATAGTCACAGAGACAACACTGTGATCTTGGAACTAAAGCACACACATGGAGTAGTGGATGACAGGGCCTCTAACACAGTGACCAATGAGTATGTTCCACAACAAAACCTAACAAGGGAGCAGGTTAAAAAGGAAAGGAGACAAGGGACAGCTAGAGGATAACAGGTGAGGGGCAGAATGACAACTAGCATGGGAGAAAGAGGAGCACGTGGGGCCTGTGGCATGAATGTGGCTGAACAAACTCAGTATTACAAGAATGGTTCAATCCTTAAGCTACAATTAGTTCACATGAGTGTGCACATAAAAGACTGACGTAGGCACCAAATAACGAATCTCGACGAACATGGAAAGAGCTTAATCTTTTAGGAGGAGCAAGAAATTATAGTTAAAAAATACAATGAGTTTACACATACTTTTAATACTGTGGCTGCAAAAAGATTGTTTGCAAACAATTTCTGATTCTGTGAATGCGTCAAAAGTTAAAGAAGCATAATCTGTAGTAAAGTAAAATTGAGTATCATGTGTAATTTTGTGTAAAACGCTAACACATTTTTTGGCACGTTAATTCCACTATGTTTTACGTTTATGGTTGCATTACATAAAAAATGTATATATGTCTACATACTAAATGTATGTTTAAAAGGCGATTGTAAATTCTGTATCTTTCATGTAAATATGTGTCGGGAAAGGCCAAGGGATTTTTTCTGTCCCTAAAAACTCTTTCCCTATGAAGTACTTCTCAGATTGGGAAGAAGAGGTGAACCCATTGTTACAGACATTGATGTGCTACATCACTTAAAAGTTTATAACCTCTGATTGGACAAATGTAAGCAGGCAATCTCTAATCCAGGCTAGCCATGTGTCGTAAGTAACCAGGGTGAGAAAAATTGATTTAATCCTAGAAACCCGAAACCCAAATTTTTTAGAAATTGGTGCCAATTTCTAAACTTAGCTGGCTAGCCAATTAATCCAGCTTTACAGTATAGGCCCATGATGAAGGAGAAAACATACATAAAAAGCATGAACACTCAGGGAGGGACTGAGCAGGAGAGACAGAGGACAAGAGGCTGCCCAGCACCGCTAGATTTCGCAGTAGCATAGAGGAAAAAAAAGGTAGTAACTCAGAAATAATAGAAACAAGACTTAAGAAATAGAGGATATAGGGTAAAATAGCGGAAGAAGTGTAACAATTCTTTTTCAAAAGGTTTTACAGATTTTTACCAACAGTTTACAGAATAAACCCGGAAAAAGGTCATATTCAGAGAGTGCAGGCAGGAGCCAGGTTCCACACTTCCTACTCTTCTGTTTGCTTCACAGCTCCACTTGCATGTGTTTTTTTCTGAAGATAGAATGCTCGCAGATCTTAGACTGGTAAAGTGAGAAAACAGGAATACATGACTGCGATATTCAAATGGTTTGTTGCTGCATAAAGCTGATGAGATGGTATGTTTTGTGTGATAATGCACACAGTCGATGCCAGTGTTTTCTTCATAAAAGGCCAAAACAAAGAACACAAAGGTTCTTTGTATACAAAACTACAAAGGTTTTATATATATATATATATAAAAACGGCTCTCAGAAACAACAGTAAACAGTATAAGTTGGTAAAAAAATTGGAAAACCAGAGAAAAATCAAGTAACGTTTCTTCAATCCAGCAGGGCTGATGGGCATTGCCAGAGTGAGCTCAAAAAGCAGCCGGTGAGAGAGAATCACGGTTTCAGCTTAAGAGAAGCAGACAGATGGATGCCGTGAGAGCCACCGGGAGCCAAAAGAGCCCAGGAGGTGCCACTAACCGGGTTTGGAGTGTCGCCGCAGGGCCAGTTGAGTCACTGGGGCTCGGCTGGATTCCCGTCCCCTGGAGGAGTGTGCTGGGCGCTGGACCACCCATATCCCGACAACGAGTCGATGCCAGGGCATATGGGTCTAGTTAGCTTGGGGCATGGTGGATGCACCAGCAAGCAGGATCCCACACCTCTGTTCCAGAAGCGCCATTGGACTGATTGTGGTGAAGGCACCACGTAGCACTCCCAGCACACTACCTGGGAGCCTGCCGACATCTGACCTGCTCACCACCATACCTGATGGCTGAGTGACTTTTAATTGTTTATAACAATGTGCCATGTTTTTAAATAAAAGCCCTGTGCTGTCAGTGTCTTTCTTGCCATCCGCTACAGTATTTTCTGTTATTTTCTACACAAGTCTTATTCACGTTTAGATCAAGCAGCAGTCAGTAGAAGGCAGCCTAACATCTCCTATTGCCTGGCTGCCACCGACATGTTAATTATATAATAAAACTAATTATAATATCTAATAATGTAACGAATCGTCACTCGAGTTTGGATCCCTATGCAGGCTTTATTGGATTCGAGGTCAGACAAGCAAAGTTCAGGCAACAGTGTATGCAGCAATACAGGACAGACAGAGGCGTAGTCAAACAGCAGGCTAATGGTCAGGGCAGGCAGCAAACAGTCAGAATCCAATGGCAGAAACATCAGTACAGCAGGCAGGTAGCAAGAATCGTAAATGGTAAACAGGCAGGGTCACAACAGGTAGGCATGCACAGGTATGAATCTCTCAGAATTGCAGCAGTAGGCAAACAAGACTTCAGTTTCTGAAAGAGTGTTCAGTTTCAGTCTGTTAAGTAAAGGGGTGAAATGATCTTCAGCTGGGTGAATAATCAATGTGGACCTAGGGATCGTGGGAAATGTAGTGTAGCGGGTAGAAGTTAGTGGGGCAATGGTTTCCTCTGTTGGTCAGAGGAGGGAGTTGCGGGGTTTGTCTCCGTGACAAATAATATATCAAATATTATTCATAATAATAAAAAGAAAAATTCTGATCTTCCGCTACTTTCAACCGAAAAAAAAGCTTTTTTGTAATAAACAAATAAACAGCAAATTAAAAACACATTTAATTGTGACCATTGGTTGACCAATTTCTCACAGGAGATGCACATTGTTTTATTTTTGATGACCTTGACTGTGTGAAACTAATATGACTTTTTTGCGTGAACCTGAGATGATGATGTGACAAAGCTTTGGTATGTATGACCACGTCTACAGAGCTTGCCTATGCTGGAGGCGTGACTGAAGAAAGAACTGTAATAGTGGTTTGGGTGATTGGAAATATAATTATTGTTTTTTCAAGAATCAGCTTCAAACCGGGTACTAGGTCAAAAGGTAAAACAAGGAATGCTCCAAAAGAAAGGAAACCAGCCTCATAGGAGATTAGCAAATATTGGAATATTTTTTTAAAGGACACGGATCAGAGAGAGCAGATTGGAGAGCAGAGGGGATTTCAACAGTTCAGCTGCTTTACAGAACAAAGGCCTTTGGCCCATCAATGATAGAATTTGTTTGCAACATTTATCTTTCTTCCCTTTGTGACTAATCCTCTCAAGCACACTCAGGCATGGGCACATGAATAAAACCTTTCCAATCACAATTCTTTCACTTTGGAAACGATTATTAAAATCAGATGTGACTAAAGTTTATGTCTAATGTGTATGCAAATCACTGTTTCTGTGAAAGCCTGTGTTTTCCTTTAACGTTATGCTCTGGCAGGTTTGCTTCATGTATCTGTACCTTTTTCTGTAAGGGTATGTTTGAGCTGATTAGCCAAAGGAGCAGCAAAGCAGAACCGTGATGGACTGCTCTTCCTCTCAACTTACTCATACTCACGTGGCTTGATGGAATTAGTAACCAGATCATGAAGTTTGATCTGAGTCTGCAGCTCTTGATATTGAACCTCACCCTTTCTGTCTCCTTTCTGCCTCTGGTGGGTTTCGACTTTCTCCTCTGAAAGCTTCTCTCGGTGAAGTCATGCATCTTCTTTCCTCACTTCTTCACCACAGCCTCTGTCCCTCCATGCATTATTCAGTGGGGTTTTCTAAGGTAAAGGGTACTTTCACCTTGGTGGAGTGAAGTGCTGGGCAAATGAAGCTCTCAGAACATCCTTCTGAGATTAAATGTTGTTGAGTCTTTCACTCTTCAGACACAAACATGAGAGATTCCACAAGCAAAAAGCACAGCGTCCCAAGAGGAATGGCTTAAAAGATAAAGCTTTGAAACTGGCTGACAATGTGAGTCAACATAGCACTTTGCTAATGGCTAACACTCTATTTTTGCAACCAAAAAGGACAGGTTTAGGGATGGACAAACTGCATTTGTTGATGAAGACAAAACTCCCACAGGGGTTTTAATTGCCGTAATTTACAACAAATTATTTCATTTGTTGGTGAATTAAGGATGGTGTATGGGAAATGAGGGGGCAGGCTTAGTAAATTGTGTCTGTCATGAATAAAGCGATTGATTTGCATTAATCTGCTGCGGGAAATTAAATAGAGCTCTGTTCTCATTTGGGAATGGGTAAACATGACAGTTTAAGTAATGGGAAATAGAGCTGATTACATCAAGCCTTTTCCACTGGCAATTTGTCTTGTATTTGGAATTTAAAGGCCAAACTAGCCTTTCTGGGGTTTGATTACAGATAAAGAAATAGAATTACCTCTAGAACGCGTAAGCCGTTAGGAGTGGGATACGCGTATTATGCCTCCTACTCAATATAAGTGCCTTGTGCCATTAGATAAAGTGCATAGTAGTTAGGTGGATAGAAGGTTGTCGTGCTCGTGTGTGTTTTTTTTTACATATCAATACAAAAGAAAGATTCTTTTTAAAAGATGGCGAAGTGTAGCATGGGGACAAGCAATAAATGCTATTTTTATGTAGATTTCATTAATATTTTAATTGTTCTAGCTTATATTTGCAATATGGATACTATGAAATGCACTTTGCTTAGTAATAAAATGTATTTATGAAGCAATTTTAATTATTTATGCAGATAAAGTCTCAGGGACAGAAATGGCACTCGCTGGGTGGAATTGCTCATATCACACATAATACAGAATCTTCAAAGGTCCATTGAGGATGTGACGTGACAATCAGTTCCTGCTGTGGTGCCGCCGGTGACCACAATTTGATGATTGTTATGGCATGCAAAGGACATGTTTTGAGTTCACTGCTGTGAAAACTGATGGAAAAGATGCAGGTGTATTACAACACCCCATGCTTGCAAAAACCCTATAATCTGATTACAATAATCAACCAATAACAGATCCCCAAGGGACTCCAGCAGCAGTAGTGGGTGAGCATGAACTGTGATCAGTTAATTATGCGTGGAACCAGGCCAGTCACATCAATGGTTTGAACTCTATAACAATATATGTCGATGCACTGTGTGAAACGCTTATGTGAGGTCCAAAAGCACGAATAACAATACAAGAACAGTGTCTGCAGCTATAAGACATGTGATTTTAACATTGCTGTCTCCATGCTGTGGAGAGAAGGAAGGCTTGACTGTAATTGTTCAAACAGAAATGTGCCTGTCCAGTTGGATAAGGTTTTATAAATCCCAAGCTCCCCTACATGGAACACCTCAGCTTGTCATTCCTTGGTGAATGCAACAGGAACAGACAAGAATCGAGGGAATAAAAGCTTTTTACCAGGCTGCCGGTGCACGGTCACAGAACACCATGTGCTAAAACACGATCCTGGATCACTGAACTGTCACTGTCCAGTAAAACCTTCATGCGGCTGATGAACGAGTGTGTCACTGCTGCAAATGAAAGTGCTTTGACCTCACTGGAAGAAACCTTACCTAAAAATACTAGAGGCAGTAATTCAGCCTGACAGGTTAGAGATGCAAGCTGCAGCACATGAGATGGTGTATAGAACATTTATCATCCTCACATATGATGGGCTCTAGTGTTGGGACTGCTCATGATGGATGGCAGCATGGACAGTGCCAAAAGGAATTAGACTTCAGTGTTTTACTGTGCGCTTTAGCCCGATGACTAAACTGAAAGCACAGTTATGAAATGACAAGCTTTGTATTGTGCATTAGGCAAAAGCCAAAACAGTTTACATTATTTATCTCTTGCCTGTTCAGATGTGATTTGTGACTACCGTAACCTATCCCAGCTCATCCTTGGTGAAAAGAAGTCCATCACAGTTTGTGTGCAGGCCATCTCAGGCCAAATGACAGATATGGATTTTATACTGTGTATATGCCACCCTTGGGGATTCAACTCTAATCAGGAAGAGTCATGGTTAGGATTTCAATGAGCAATATTGCTGAAAGGTAACCGTGCTGACCAAATAATCAATATTTTGTCCGTTTTTATTTTGCATTTAGTCACAAATCAGTTTCTCTTTTGAATTCCAGATACAGCATTTAGTGCAGAGAACTCTGTTAGTGTCAATAAATGAAAAGGGGTAAGATAATATGATATGGAATGAAGTGTACCGTTTAGAACGTATGAAGTGCTTTAATCTGTAGATATCCAGGGCCTTTTTTTTAAGCATTTTTACCACTTTAAAATTTGCTGTAATGAATTACCTTTAAAAAAGTTTTTTGTGGCAATTCTTGATGATATATATATATTTTTTTAAGACAACTCCAGGGTTGTATAATTTTTAATTACATTACCCAATTCTACACCAAACCTGAAATTGTACAAAAAAAAATACAATTCTTAGTATTACATTGTAATTTTTTTACATTAAAAAATCCCTAAAAATTGAAAACAAACTGTTTTTATGTTTTAGAACAAAAAAAAGTATTGAGACAATATAAAAAAATCATCAATCCTCCCCAAATAATGACAAAAATTATGTGAAATTGTATTAAAAACACAAACAAAAAAAAAAAACAATAGTTAAACCTCTCCCAAGCCCTATACACTGTTTCAAGCACTTTTTTTGCCAGAACTGGTCTTATCTGTGTCCATTCTTTTCATCACTAGATTGCACTGATGGACACCTATTTCAGGCCTGTTTAAATTACATTGCAACATGTCATAACATAGAGTTACCTACAAGAGTGGAGGTAGGAGTACGCAAGTAGACTACATCTTATGTAGACGGGCCAATCTGAGAGAGATCAGAGACTGTAAAGTAGTGGTAGGAGAGAGTGTAGCCAGACAGTATCTGATGGTGATGTTTCTGGTGGTCAGGAAAAAGAGGGGAGGAAAGATTGAAAAGAAGACTAAGTGGTGGAAGTTGAAAAAGGAAGAATATTGTGAGGAATTCAGGCAGAAGCTGAGACAGGCTTTGGGTGGCCAGGAAGAGCTTCCAGATGACTGGGAAACTGCAGCAGAAGTGATCAGGGAGACAGGGAGAACAGTGCTAGGTGTGTCAGCTGGAAGGAGGAAAGAAGATAAAGAAACATGGTGGTGGAATGAGGAAGTACAGGACATCATCCAGAGGAAGAGGCCAGCTAAAAAGAAGTGGGACATTGAAAGGACTGAAGAAAGTAGACAGGACTACTAGGAATCGCAGCGCAGAGTGAAGAGGGAGGTGGCAAAGGCCAAACAGAAAGCATATGATGAGTTGTATGCCAGGTTAGACACGAGGGAAGGCGAGAAGGAATTGTATAGATTAGCGAGACAGAGAGACAGAGATGGGAAGGATGTGCAACAGATAAGGGTGATTAAAGATAGAGATGGAAAGGTGCTAACAAGTGAGGAGAGTGTGCTGAGAAGATGGAAGGAGTATTTTGAGGAGCTGATGAATGAGGAGAATGAAAGGGAAAGAAGGGAGGAAGAGGTGAATACTGTAGAGCAGGAAGTTGAAAAGATTAGAAAGGATGAGGTGAGGAAGGCTCTGGGTAGAATGAAGAGTGGAAAGGCTGTTGGTCCAGATGACATACCAGTGGAGGTGTGGAAGTGTCTAGGAGAGACAGCAGTGGAGTTCTTTTCTAGGTTATTCAACAGGATTTAGAGAGTGAGAAGATGCCTGAGGAATGGAGAATTGTCCTAGTGCCAATCTTTAAGAACAAGGGTGATGTGCGGAGTTGTAACAACTACAGAGGCATAAAGTTGATGAGCCACACAATGAAACTTTGGGAAAGAGTAGTGGAAGCTAGGTTAAGAAGGGAAGTGGATATTTGTGAGCAGCAGTATGGCTTCATGTCCAGGAAGAGCACTACTGATGCAATTTTTGCTCTGAGAATGTTAATGGAGAAGTATAGAGATGGTCAGAAGGAGCTGCACTGCGTCTTTGTGGATTTATAAAAAGCATATGACAGGGTGCCGAGAGAGGAGCTATGGTCCTGTATGAGGATGTCAGGAGTGGCAGAGAAGTACGTCAGAGTAGTTCAGGATATGTATGATGATGATGATGATGATAGCCTTTATTTGTCACATACACTGTTACATGTAGCGAAATGGGACCCCTCTGGCCACAGACATAGACAGGGTGGGAACAGGCCAGTGTTGAGAGGTAGCATAGAGAGGTAGTTTAGAGAGAAACAGAGAAATGGATATACATTAGGTAAATTAGCTTAAAAAAAGAGCCTTTCCGCATTGTCCTTCAAAAAAAAAGAGCACTGTGGAGCAGGTTAAAAAAAGCCATCTGCAATCAAGCACATTGACAAATACAGGAAAAGAACATCGCAGGATGAGGTAGGGGTCGGGGAAGTGGTGTAGCCGCGGCAGTCCGCAGCCGGCATTTTCCTGCAGCCAGATGGCGCTGTACTAATGACCCGTCAGATTACAGCGGTGGGGAAAAAGCTGGCGGAGATAAGTGGATGCGGGGGAGGGTTCTGAGACACTCACTTATCGGGCTCTGCAAGGGGGATGTTTAGACTCCTCTTCGTGGCCTCCAAGGCCAGAGGAGATAAGGGAAGCCAGATGGTACAGAAGTTAATTTAGGTCAAAAGCTGTAAATTTCCAGATTTTAGAGTCTTTCCCCGGTCTCCATATTATCCAACTTACGTTTCAATTCTGCCAGCCTTTCCATGATGAAATCCAGTTTGCGGTCACATACCGTTACATGAGTCCCGACAGTTTTAAGTCCAGTCAACATTCCATTCCAGTCGGTCAGCTTAGTGGGGCTTTGAGCACTGACCGCTTTTGATAATCGCCGATAGCCGAGAGCTCCACATATTCCAATCAGCAGAATCCCAGTTATCACAGTTCCAATTATGTAGATGTCTTTGACATCCTCCAGGGACAGAGCAGCCAGGCACACGATCCTCCACTTTGACCAGGAGTCCATCGTGTAGCCAGCAGCATAAGTTCCAGCAGGACAAGTGGGTTCCCCCGAACCCACGCTCCTCGTCGAGAAAATGGTGTCAATTGCATTTAGAGACCAGTTGATCAGATCCATAGTTCCTTTTATTTAGAGAGCAGGATAGTGAGAGTCTCTGCAGACAGACAAAAGACAAGAAGCCCAGCTGGGATGATAAGAGATAAGGGAGTAAGAGAACAAAGCGTGTATCACCGCCGAAGGAGTAAGACAGCAGTGAGATGTGCTGTAGGTCAGACAAGAGTTCAAGGTGGAGGTAGGGCTACATCAAGGATCAGCTTTGAGTCCCTTCTTATTTGCTATGGTGATGGACAGGTTGACAGATGAGGTCAGACAGGAATCTCCGTGGACAATGATATTTGCAGATGACATTGTGATTTGTAGTGAGAGCAGAGAGCAGGTGGAGGAACACCTGGAAAGTTGGAGGTCAGCTCTAGAAAGAAGAGGAATGAAAGTCAGTCGCAGTAAGACAGAATACATGTGTTTGAACGAGAGAGAGGGAAATAGAACAGAGAGGTTACAGGGGGCTGAGGTCAAGAAGGTGCAGGAGTTTAGGTATTTGGGGTCAACAGTCCAGTGCCACGGGGAGTGTGGAAAAGAGGTGAAGAGACGAGTACAGGCAGGTCGGAGTAGATGGAGAAAAGTGTCAGGGGTGTTGTGTGACAAAAGAGTGTCCACTAGAATCAAAAGAAAGGTGTACAGAACAGTAGTGAGACCAGCTATGATGTATGGTTGGAGACTGTGGCAGAGATGGACGTAGCAGAGATGAGGATGTTTAGGTTCAGTTTAGGAGTGACAAGGATGAACAAGATTAGGAATGAGCACATCAGAGGCACAGCTCAGGTTAGTTGTTTTGGAGACAAAGTCAGAGAGCCCAGATTGAGATGGTTTGGACATGTGCAGAGGAGGGATAGTGGTTATATTGGTAGAAGGATGTTGGAGATGCCAGGCAGGAAGTCAAGAGGACGGCCAAAGATGAGATATATGGATGTGCTGAAAGAGGACATGAAGGTAGTTGGTGCAAGAGTAGAGGATACTGAGGACAGAGTTAGGTGGAAACAGATTATTCGCTGTGGCGACCCCTAAACTGGGAACAGCCGAAAGGAGAAGAAGAAGAAGATGAAGAAGAAAAATTGCAACATGTCATAACTCTTATAATGTTCATTAAAATATTAAAGCTAATTGTCAGGAACGGTAGGTGACAGAACTCAAACCCATGACCTGAGTTAAAAAAATGAACTTTATTATAAGCGATCAAAAGCAAAACACAGGAACAAACGTAAAATACACCACATGGGAAAACCTCAAATAAACTAAAACTGGTTCTAGGGAATGGGAGATAAAGCTACCGGTAACTAAGAAATAGAAAACTTAAACAGAACAATCGCTCGACTTGAATGGTTGGCGAACGGATGGACTCGAATGAACAGACTCGCAGTGGTAAGAGACTTGAAACAGTGCAGTATACAGATGAACAGTATGATGCAAGCATGGGGCTTAAATAAGAATGAGAATTACGGAAGAAACAAAGACACCTATGAAGAGGAAATTGTACAAAAGTGCACGCGCAGGGAGGGCTTGAACCAGTAGCTGGAGGGAATGAACTGAGACAGGAGAGAGCACTGAAGAGGGAGAAAAGGATATGGGACATTACGCTAATAACCTTTTTGAAATCTACACATTATATTTGAAAATTTAACAAAGTGGGTCTCGTCATTCCTACTTAATTAAAAAAAACCTTCTGTGATTGGCACAAGCACCAGTGTGTACAGATACTTGTAGGGTAAATAATGAAAGTATATAATATGCCTACATCAGAGTTCAATCCAAAGGAGCCCTGCCAGAGTGAAGTGAAGGAAGTGGTGAGGCGAGCAAGGTCAAGCTCAGCACCAGGGCTAAGTGTATAAGGCCTTACAAGGTGTATAAGGACTGCCCAAAGCATTTACACAGGCTCTACAAGGCCCTGAAAGTTATCTGGAGAAGAGGTAAGATTGCCCACCCATGGAGGTACGCTGAGGGAGTGTACATCCCTTAAAGAGGAGAAGTCTGAGAACATCGACCAGTTTCGGGTCATCTCCTTGCTCAGCATGGAGAGCAAAATATTCTTCAGAAATGTGGCTAGGAGACTCTCCAACTTCCTGTTGAGCAATAAATACATCGACACATCAGTGCAGAAAGGGAGCTATACCAGGATTTCCAGGTTGCCTGGAACACACAGGTGTGTTTACCCAGCTCATCAGGGAGGCAAATCCAATCAGTCACTGTGAAACCAGTAAAGAGTCTCGGGAAGGCGTTTAACTGTAGCCTCAATGATGACATTGAGGGCTGGTTGAGGGCAGTGGGAAGATCAGGGTTCCCTGGACGATTCAAGGATTGGGTCTACCAACATGGAATCCTCCCAAGACTCCTCTGGCCCCTGCTCATCTATGAGGTTCCCATGACTGTGGTTGAAGGTTTTGAGCGGAAGGTGAGCAGCTATCTACATAGATGGCTGTGGGATTGCCACACAGTCTAAGCAGCATCACTCTGTACGGGAACACCAACAAGCTAAGATTTCCATTTGGCTCAGTCAGGGAGGAGTTCATTGTGGCACGGGAACATCTGCAGTATTCTGAATCCAGAGATGCGAAGGTGTCTGGGGCAGGGATTGTCATGAGGAACAGCGGAGGCAGTCCAACAAGCTGAAACTTGGCTGAAGCACAGAGCTGGACTGAGAGCTTAACAACCCGGTACAATTTGGCCAGTGAAAGCGGAATGTCACCTGGAAGGACATCTAGACATGGAACCCACAGAGAATCAGGTTCTTGATCCAAGGGGTATACAATGTTCTTCCCAGCCCATCTGACCTGCATATATGGGGCAGAGTAGACACACATGCATTCCCGCTGTGTTCCAAGCCAGGAACACTAGAACACATCTTGAGCAGCTGCTCCAAGGCAATGGGCGAGGGCCTGTATCGGTGGAGACACAGGTCGTTAAAACCATTGCTGAGGTTATCAGCAGGGGGACCAAGGAGAGTCGATACCGCCGAGCAACAGCCAAGGCCATTCACTTCATCAAGGAAGGACAAAAGCCAGAGAAAACAAGAAAGAGCTGCTCTGCAGGGTTGCTACCCACGGCCAAAGCCTTGGTGATGTCAGTTGACTTAGAGAGGCAACTGAAGTTCCCAACACACATCACCCAGTCCACACTAAGACCTGACATCATCCTGGTCTCTGAGGCAACAAAACAGCTAATCTTGTCGGAGCTTACAGTGTCCTGGGAGGAGAGGATGGAGGAGGCCCAGGAGAGGGAGAGGGGAAAATACTAGGAGATGGTGGAGCAGTGTCGGGCAAATGGCTGGAAGACCAGGTGCATGCCAATTGAAGTGGGCAGTCGGGAGTTTGCTAATCACACCCTGAACAAGGCCTATGGCGCACTGGGCATAAAAGGCGCAAACAGAAGAGCCATAAGTAACAACGTGGAGGCAGCAGAGAATGCATCAAGATGGCTCTGGTTGAAGAGAGGAGAAAGGTTGGGCCAGTAGAACGCCACTTGGACACAGGCCGGGGTCTGATCAGCCTCGGTCGGGTCGCCTGGAGGAGGGTGTCTGTTGCGAGACCCGAAACACCCAGTGAGTCCAGGAAACAACACCAATAATGTGTTCAAGGTTGTGCATCAGAAGATGTTTTTGCAAGTGTATTTTTTCGTATTTAGTATAGTATTTAAATTATTATTTGAAAAGATGTTGATTAAAATAGAGAGATTTCTCTAAGCAAGGTCACTTGTGTTGTTATTCAGTCAGAAGGACAGGAAAGATCCAAGGTTAAACATCTTCTGAAACGACACAGTTAATTTTACAATGACCCACAGACATTGACGTCATGTTTTTGTTTTGACGAGCTGTAGTGAAGAATCTTTTTCAGTATAAATAGATGCCATAAGATGACTGTGTTCATGCCCACTTTGAAATCAAAATGAGTACTTTTTTTGGGGTCACGGAGGGGTCTGCAAGTGCATTGGGAGAGAGATGGCACCCATCACAACAAAAAAGGTTGCCATTCCATCACAGGGCAACACACATTCACACCTAAGGGGGAATTTAGATTATTCAATTAACATAACCACATGTGGGGGAAACCGGAGTACCAGGAGGAAACCCACACAAGCACAGGGAGAGCATGTTTTTTCATGTGAGTAAATGGAATAATGGTGCCCCCCTCTGGCCCCATATTAGACCGCGTAACCTGCTAAGAGCGGCACTGAGCCTTGAGAGTATCGTCAAGCAAGGGCCATTTAGAAATCTGGGGTAGCTTCGTAAGGAATATATTGAGGCACTAGTCACATACAGATGTCTTCAGAACTTGGAGCTACCGCTGTAGAATTCCATGCATTAAGCCACTTCTGAACCAAAAACACAAGGTGTATTTGTTTGGGGCTCAGGAGAAACAACACTGGTCCCAAGTCCTTTTTTAAGCATATTTTGGAAGTCTAGAAAGTCTAAAGGCTGAAGGAAGAGTGGAGTGGCACAAAATGAGTGGCAAGTTGCTTATTGGATGAGTTGGTCATCCTATAACAGGAGCGTTGGCAGTACAATCCTCTCCAGGTCCGTGTTGTGGCCTTAGAGAATGCTTACATTACCCTGTGTGGATAGGTGTGATTGGTGGGGTGTGTTTTGTGGTGGTCAGGAGGCCGTAGGCACAAAATGGCATCCACGTTCTGTCACACTGCCCTAGATTGCATCAATAGTATCGCCCAGTGCTTAATTTGTTCCGCCGTTTGCCGGAACGCAATCCGTTTTCTCTCAATTTCTGGCTTCCAAGGATCCGGAAAATTTTATTCTGGGATCCGGTGATTATCTGACCCCATTTGTCTTTATCTGCCCAATTCCTGCCCACCTTTTTCACTCTACTGTACTCCAATGCATTCCCCCGACTCAAGAATATACAGAGCACTCGCCTATGGTGTGCCAGGCTGCCTTCGTCGTAGGCTGGTGCTGTCCCCTGCAGTCGGCAGGCCGGCCCGTATTATGTGGAAATTAGCGATTAGATAAAAATATTATAACATAAAATAAAATAATGAATAATTATTGTGTTAGTGTGTTTTCTTTATTGTGCATTGTATAATGTAAAAAATAATAATAATAATAAATAAAATGCACTACTAGCAAGTCTGAAAAGGCTGCTGCTGGGTAATTTACGTCCTGTACGTAACTTATTTTTAGGCGGCATTTGGCCAAAACAAAAAGTGTCCTGACTCCTTCGTGCTAACATGTCTAAAAGACAATCAAGTTTGCTTTCATTTTTTAAAAGAAACGAAGACTCAAGTCTATCATGTTAAACGGCCATTTAACATGATATTGAAGATTAAGATAAATTGTGTTGAAAGTAATCTAAAGGTTTTTTGTGTGTATATGTCTTAAATTATGTTGTAAATGATGTATGTAAGTCCTGCTGCTTAAGCGTAGGCATGTTAGACACTGAACCAATGCGTTCTGTTTGTGTTCCAGCAACTGTTTTGGGCCAGCCCCCCTGTCCGTCACCCCAGTCCTGTTGTGTTCCAGTAACTTCAAATTTACAAATTAAGCACTGGTATCGCCCTATCACCAACCAATATAGCTTATAACTCTATTTGGCTCAAAAACAATTGGTGGTTTTTTAGGACCTATGTTATGTTCAAAAATCTCATAATTGGCTAGTATTCAGGTTTTCATTTGTAAAGTCATCATAAATGAATTAATTTTACTTTTTACTTTAGGCCAAGCCTTGTAAGTCACTGGCTGCTCAGAATTACACACACACATGATTAAGTTTTATTAGAAGAATCCTATCAATGAAAAAAATGGCTTAAAGTATAGATTTAAAGTATCCTTGCAGCTTTTAAGCACAATCATATAACCTTCCAAGCACACCTGAGGCTCCACTGCAAAAGTTTGGGTGGTTTTAATTAGATGATAACCAGTGCATTCCCTAGCAATGCACACATATGTGCCCCGCACCACATTAAACCAAAACCTCTCTCCAGTTCTATTGACCCAGTTTAATTGGCTCCTGTGGACAAGCAGGACTGAGAAAGAAGAGAAGCCTCTTGTGTATTGATCTGCTCCTCATGGCCTGACGGTTTCACACTCTCACACTCATAATCTCTGCTGGGTCTTATAGGATGGCCATGTAAGAATCCTGAATTTGTGTTTTTGACAAATGCAACAAAAGAGGCTACACAAAAGAGTTTCAGTGGACTTTGTTATGAATGTGTATGTGTGTTATGAAATGTAGCTTTTGCAGGTACATTGGTACCTCAAGATACGAAATTAATCCGTTCCAGGGTGACGTTCGTATCTCAAACAATTCGTATCTCGAAGCAAGTTTTCCATGTAAAATGCCTAATCCGTGCAACGGCTCTCCGAAACAACAGCATAACTAGATAAAAAAAATGGAAAACCAGAGAAAAATCAATTAACGTTTCTTCAATCCTTAAATCTACACATTGTTAATGTAATAAATGAAAATAAGACATATGCAAAATACACAAGCAAAATACACAAATGTGAAACTTTACCTTAAGACACATGCAAAATACACAAATGTGAAACTTTACCTTGAGACTGAGGCGATGGGAGGTGGAACGGATGTAGAAAACATTACGGCGGTACGTATGAAAGTTAACTTTCTCGAGATATTTCACGAATTACTGACACCAACACGGTTTCGAGCACAAGCATAAAGAATACCGAGCGTGTGAGAAGGGATGGAGAGAGCACGTCACAGGGTTTCTCTAAGTTGCACAACAGAACAGCATTTTCCACGTTATAAACGTTATTTCTATTACGACACTTTGACTCTAACATTTATTATAGCACATTATTGGTAATCTATACATAATGTTTTGCTTGATTTAAAACTGATTTAAAGTGTTTTAAAGAATATCAGCCCCTTAAAGGACACTTTCTTCAAAGGGAGAATGGAGAGCGAGGACATGATGAAAGTGCAGCGCTACTTGAGACAAACAAGTGGAAAATAGAGCAGAACTGTTTGTGGTTGTTTGTATCTCAAATTTTTCTTTGTATCTCAAAGCAAAAAATGTCCCGTGAGACCTTTCGTATCTCGAACATATTGTAACTCAAAGCATTCGTATCTCGGGGTACCCGAGACACTGTAATTATAATTCATTATAAAGCACTGGTTCTTCAAATGTATATACTGTTGAAGTGAATATTTTTGAATGAAAAACTAATATATTAAAGTTGACATCAATTAAACTAATGGAAGCAATGGCCACCAACATACTTCTAATGTTTCGTAAAAGTGTTACAACACCCCTGAGACTCAGCAAGGGACTTTCACGCTTCAGTTTTTAAAATCCCAGAGAAAGAAGGCATGGTCAACCATCAATTATGCAGATATTGTGGTACTGAAATAAGTCACATACACTTTCAGTCTCTTTACTGGTGGTTATGAAATTACTGTTGCCTGCAAACATATTGAGTTCCAGTGCATTTGGTGAGCATTGATTGATTTGTTTGCGATAGACTGGCGACCTGTCCAGGGTGTACCCCTGCCTCTCTCCTGATGTGAGCTAGAGATAAGCACCCCGAACACCGAAAGGGAAAAAGCGGCCGGGAAAAGGAATTAATGAATATCCTGCTCAACATTAATGATAAAAGAACGAAAGGACCCGAAGGACGGCATTGTCTAATGGAAGTCAGAACCCGTAAAAGACCGCTCCGTGAGATTAACCAATCTAGTATGAGCCGGAAACAGAAAAAGAACGAATGGATTTGGAAAAGAACTAACCTTTTCGGGTCCCAACTCATATGTTGCGTTGGTTAATTAAGGGAGCGGTCACGTGACAAAATAACTAAAAGACCCTGTCCGGACAGAGTGCACAGACTGCACACGTTCACATCAGAGAAGTAATGAAGGAGATTTAAACCTAAAGACAGATCAGAGGTGAGATGAACCAGACTAAAAGACCCAGCTAGGCTTAAGTATTATTAGCATTTGCATTTGCCGACGTCATGCATATGGTAGTGCGCATGCGCACTGAGTATGCGCTGTTCAGGTGACGTTCCTTCAAATCCACCTGGAACGAAGTTAGGGTTATGTTTAAGGTTAGTGTAACACACTTTAAGTAAACAAGCGTGATTTGGTTTGGGGCACTCTCATCAACCGACACAGCTCCATTTCCATGACAAGACGCTAAAACTTTCTTCATATGCCCTTTCTTTCTGGGTCAGCTGTATACAGTATTAGTAGCTACTGCCACCTGCTGGACAAACACTGTCCTAATCCAAAGGCACAGACAGGGGGTGCAAATCCATTAATAAAACCGTACAAAGTATTTTAAATTCTTTTTTTAATAATATATTTATAATAGTTTTTGATTTTTTCACTTTAGGTTTAGGGTTAGAGTCCAGGAATCATTGAGTCGAGGATAATGGATGCAAGGTAAGGGGCGAACTATGGAATTCATTTGTGCAAAAAAGACGAACGTAATTTCAGCAACAATGAACGCAAATAAACATTGATTTTATAATACACTAAAATTCCTTTTTGCTGCAATTACGTTAGTCTATTTAACACTAAATGAATTCCATACGAAAGTCGATGCATGTCATCTGTGGTTGCATGGAATATAGCGTACGTATTTGTTGCCCTTTGTCATTTTATTTATTTATGAGACAATGCATTTTACTTAATGAAATGTTAATATTAATCTTAAAATGGTAAAATAGATTAGTGATAATGGCATGTTGTAAAATCTGCCTGATTTTAACACAAAATTCAGTTTCTTTAGAAACCGTCAAAAATTGCCAGAGCCGACTATATTTCAAGTCGTCCCGGCGGGGTATTGGGTAAAGTTTTCAACCAGCAATAATCGCGCCTCGGATAAACCTCATAAGCTACGATACTGCCACTGCGCAAGGATAACCTCAGCAGAGGAGCTGCCGGGGGCCGGGGCCCTGAGATCACAAGCTCAGGCACGGTGTGAGCAGCAGAACTCACTCAACAGCAGCAACATCCACCAAAAACCAGAGGAGATCATCTGGAGAAGAGCTGCTGGACTCAAGCTACAGCAGATTCCTGTCATTAGAACAAACTGTGTTTAAATAAAACAACAAACCGTAAAGAGGAGCCAGGTGCATGCTGGGAAATCAAGAGGTGAAAACAAAAGAGTCGGTCTGGAATGTTGATATGGGGAGGGGTCTGAGTGATCAACACTTAATAATTGATTGACCAACTTGCTTCCTTCTAAAGCTACGTTCATACCGAACGCGGTTTGCGTGGAAAAAGCGCTACTGGCGCGTGAATGTACGCATGTTTACTTTCCGCTTGATCGCGGAAAAAGCATGTTCATTCCAGAGATCTGTTTTCGGTGTACTTTGCTTTATCTGTTCATTTACTTTCTAATTAGTTATAACAATAACAGTTGTCATATCTCTAAGCTCCACCCCCTTGAATGACCAGAGCAAAGTATGACATTTACTAGTTCTCTCTCTGTAAAAGTCAGATAACTTATGACTCCGAGACAAACTAATTCACCCTCACCATCCTAATTCACGTCATTCAGTGGTTTAGTCTCAAACTGGTCAGTCATCTAGTTAGATTCAAAAGGGTATTTTTATGTTAACCTTCCTGTAACTTTGCTGTTAATATCAGTAGGCGATTCAAGCTGAACAATCACACATTCTCTCCATATGTGGTCTAAATACAGCTCTTTGTTTGAGATCTGGCATAAACAAAAGTCTGTTACAGTAAAAGTATTTTGGGCTTGTAAGTGAGTCAGCCTGATAGTAAAGTCTCCCAAAACCAAATAATGAAGAATTCAAAAAAGTGGTTTTTTACATGCACACGAATGAACAGTTCAGTTGGATCAGTTCCAAAACATGCTCATATTCAGGTCCTTCTTAAAAAATTAGCATATTGTGATAATGTTCATTATTCTACATTAGACTTTCAAATATTTCAAATGTATTTACTCACAACTGAAGTATTTCAAGCCTTTTATTGTTTTAATATTGATGATTTTGGCATGAAACCCAAAATCTAAATCTAAAAAAATTTGCATATCATGAAAAGGTTCTTTAAACTATTAATCTAATCATCTGAACCAACTAATTAACTCTTAACACCTGCAAAAGATTCCTGAGGCTTTTAAAAACTCCCAGCCTGGTTAATTACTCAAAACCTGAGTGCTGAGAGCAGTTGACTTTATTTGCCTTTATTGGCTCTAAGTTCAGCTTTTTGTTGTTTTTTTGGTTGCTTTAAACTGTGTTTAGTGTGCTTTTGAACGAGCGAGCGCAGTGAAACACCACTGTAAGCAAGGGCGCAGGGGTTGTTTGTTTATTAGCTCGACGTCACTGCTCCCAATCGTTTTCTGCTAGTGCTAACGCTAATAGTTGCTGGGCACACGCTCAACGTCGCTGCTTCAAATCGTTTGCTCAAATTTTGTAGTTCAGGCATTTAAGTCATAGTTCTTTTGCTTGGTGGATTCGCCTGAGGGTGCATCAACAGCCTCAGAGGATCTGCGCATGTGCTGAGTGAGCGGTTTGACTATATCCCCTTTTATTGGCTCTAAAGTTCAGCTTTTTTTGTTGTGTTTTGGTTGCTTTTTAGTCTTAGTTCTTTTGCTTGGTGGACTCCCCTGAGGGTACATCAACGGTCCCAGAGGATCTGCACATGTGCTGAGTGAGCGGTTGACTTTATTCGCCTTTATTGGCTCTAAGTTCAGCTTTATTTTTGTGTTTTGGTTGCTTTGGTTGCTTTTTAGTCTTAGTTCTTTTGCTTGGTGGATTCCCCTGAGGGTACATCAACGGCCCCAGAGGATCTGCGCTTGTGCTGAGTGATCGGTTGAATTTATTCACCTTTAATGGCTCTAAAGTTCAGCTTTTTTGTTGTGTTTTGGTTGCTTTGGTTGCTTTTTAGTCTTAGGTCTTTTGCTTGGTGGATTCGCCTAAGGGTACATCAACGGCCCCAGAGGATCTGCGATTGTGCTGAGTGCCTTGTTTTGTTGTCTATCAGTACCTCCTCTACCCAATACTTCAGCTATGTCGATCGTGTGTGTACCCCTGAGCTCAGGTGAGGACTCATGCGAAATGCAGACGGTGGAGATGGAGTTGGAGGCCGTGGAAAAACAAATCCGCGACCTGTTCGTGAAGCAGGCCCAACTGAGAGAGCGGAAGGCGGCGTTGGAAACATCCCAGGTAGACGCTAACCCAGCTCAGATGAGTGTAGAAGCTGAACCTCCCACCACCTCAACTCCCCGTGTTTCCCTGTCTAGGCACTATGCACCGAGAACATGGCCCAACGTGGTGTCGTTTACTCCGATGCCGAAACACCGCGGACCCTGGGTGCAACAACAGCGAAAGACAAGAGCTCAGCCACGATCGTGGACATCACCACCACCAGCCTTCGAGATGTCAACGCAGAACAGCTTCGCCCCCCTCCGCGAGACGGAGCGCGACACTGTCATTCTCGGGGATTCCATCGTCCGGCACGTCCGCCCTAAAGTAGCAAATGGTAAGGCACACACTCGCTGTTTTCCCGGTGCTCGATCCTACAGTTACAAATAGCATAGAAACCGTGTCTATCCCCCGTACAGTTAGATCAAGAAATAAATACACTACAAGACCCAGGAATAATCTTATTACAGTTAAAACTGTAACAAGCCAGGTGAGCAGACACACCTTAAAGTTTGGGCTTCTTAACATTAGATCACTTGCACCCAAAGCGCTCATAGTCAACGAGATAATCACAGATAATAATCTTGATGCACTCTGCCTCACTGAGACTTGGATCAAACCAAATGAATACATTGGTCTCAATGAGTCAACTCCAGCAGGTTATTTATATAAACATGAGCCCCGTCAGACTGGTCGTGGAGGTGGAGTAGCCACTATTTATAGCACCGTCCTTAACGCTAATCAGAGATTAGGATTTGCGTTTAAATCATTTGAAGTGCTTGTTTTGAACACGGTTCTCTTAGACAGGACTAAAAAACACGTATTGACTCTCGCTCTGGCCACGGTTTATAGACCCCCAGGGTCTTACGTTCAGTTCCTCCAGGAGTTTGCTCAATTTCTCTCTGATCTCTTGGTCAGTTTTGATAAATTACTGCTTGTGGGAGATTTTAATATTCATGTAGATGAACCAGGTGATGCCCTTGGAATGTCATTCATAGACCTAGTAAATTCATTTGGGGTTCAACAAAACATTTCCGGACCAACTCATCGTCTTAATCACACATTAGATTTAATAATATTTTAACACAGTGGCTACACTAACAACAAATCAGTTATCCGTAAAGAGTATTCCATCTCAGTTTAGTAGTGAAGACTTTATGAACTTCTTCACTGAAAAAATTTAAAATATAAGAAACACAATTTCTGACGTCCAACCTCTGACAGCATCCTGTGTTCCAGTCTCACCTGAAATTACTCAGTCACAATTACAGTGTTTTACAAGTATAGGACAGGAAGAGCTGTACGGCCTTATAAATAAAACCAAATCCACAACATGTGTGTTAGATCCTATTCCCACCAAACTGCTAAAAGACGTGTTACATGCAGCTGGAGAGCCTATTCTTAATATCATTAACTCCTCGCTATCCCTCGGTCATGTCCCTAAACCTTTCAAGTTAGCAGTTATCAAGCCTCTCGTCAAGAAACCAAATTTAGATCAAAACAAACTATAGACCAATCTCAAATGTCTATAGATATGTCCAAGATTTAAGAAAAGATTGTGTCTGCCCAGTTATGTAGTTTCCTGAAAGAGAACAATATCTTTGAAGAGTTTCAGTCAGGTTTCAGGCCCCATCATAGCACAGAAACTGCACTAGTAAAGATCACAAATGATCTTCTCTTAGCTTCAGACCAAGGCTGCGTCCCTCTCTTAGTTTTATTAGATCTTAGTGCTGCATTCGACACTATTGATCATGACCTCCTATTAGATCGCCTCACAAAATCTCATAGGCTCAGCATTAAAATGGTTTAAGTCATATCTGTCCGATCGTTGCCAGTTTGTAGATTTAAATGGAGAACAATCTACTCTAATGCAAGTAAAACATGGGGTTCCACAAGGCTCTGTTCTAGGACCCCTGCTTTTCACATTATACATGCTTCCCATAGGTAATATTATTAGAAAGCTTTCACTGCTATGCTGATGATACCCAGATGTATATCTCCTCAAAACCGGGAGAAGCATCACACTTGGCGAGGTTAACCGAGTGTGTTAAAGACTTAAAAGTTTGGATGACTCATAACTATTAAATCCAGATAAAACGGAGATCTTGCTCATCGGCAACAAGAACAGCACACAGAACACCCAGCATTTAAATTTTAGTTTAGAGGGATGTATCTTAGACAGCGACTTATCTTTTAAAAATCACATCAGTCATACCATAAGAACAGCCTTCTTTCAACTCAGAAATATTTCAAAACTTAGAAACATGTTATCGTTATCTGATGCAGATAAGCTCGTCCATAAATTCATGACCTCAAGACTAGATTATTGTAATGCATTACTAGGCGGTTGTTCAGTATCATTAATAAATAAGTTACAGTTAGTGCAGAATGCAGCAGCTAGAGTTCTAACTAGAACAAAAAAATATGACCACATAACCCCAGTTTTATCATCTCTACATTGGCTACCCGTCAAATTTCGCATTGATTACAAAATAATGCTATTGACGTATAAAGCCCTTAATGGATTAGCGCCCAGTTATCTATCAAACCTCCTAACACGGTACAACCCCACACGCACTTTAAGATCCCAAAACTCTGGACTTCTAGTAGTTCCTAGAATAGCAAAGAGCACTAAAGGCGGTAGAGCGTTCCGCTCCACTCTTCTTTTCTTCTGTTCCATACTCATCCCGAGACTCCCGGAGGCTCCGGTCACTAGCTCCTCACCCCAACAACCAGACTCACCTGGAGATGTTCCGGTGCCCCCTGGACCTCCGCCCACCGCTCCACTCTTCCCTCCTATACTCATCCGAAGACTCCCGGAGGCTCTGCCCACCAGCTCCTCACCCTAACAACCAGATTCATCTTGAGATATTCCGGCGCCCCGGAGGCTCACCCACCAGCTCAACTAACAACCGGATTCACCTGCAGATGTTCCAGCGCCCCTGGACCTACACCGAACACAGTCATCATCTGTTTATACTATATTATCTCTTTATACTACTATATCATCTGTTTATACCATAGTTTATATAAATCACACTGCTGTTGTCGCCCAAATGAGGATGGGTTCCCCTTTTGAGTCTGGTTCCTCTCAAGGTTTCTTCCAAAAGGGAGTTTTTCCATGCCACAGTCCCCCCAGGCTTGCTCATCAGGGACATATACACATATACACATTTATTTCTGAGTTAAAACTTGTTGGTTTACTGTAAAGCTGCTTTGAGACAATGTCTGTTGTGAAAAGCACTATACAAATGAACGAACTTGAAAACCACAATCATGGGTAAGACTGCCGTCCAGAAGACTATCACTGACACCCTCAAGCAGGAGGGTAAGACACAGAAAGAAATTTCTGAACGAATCGGCTGTTCCCAGAGTGCTGTATCAAGGCGACTCAGTGGGAAGTCAGTGGGGAGGAAAAAGTGCGGCGGAAAACGCTTCACAATGACAAGAGGTGACCGGACTCTGAGGAAGATTGTGGAGAAGGAGAGATTCCAGACATTGGGAGACCTGCGGAAGCAGTGGTTGAGTCTGGAGTAGAAACATCCAGATCCACCGTGTACAGGCGTGTGCAGGAAATGGGCTACAGGTGGCGCAGTCCCCAGGTCAAGCCACTTCTGAACTAGAAACAGCGGCAGAAGTGCCTGACCTGGGCTACAGAAAAGCAGCACTGGACTGTTGATCAAATTTTGCATGTCATTCGGAAATCAAGGTGCCAGAATCTGGAGGAAGACTGGGGAGAGGGAAATGCCAGTCATGGTCTGGGGTGCCATGTCAGCTGCTGATGTTGGTGCACTGTGTTTTATCAAGGGCAGGGTCAATGCAGCTAGCTATCAGGAGATTTTGGAGCACTTCATGCTTCCCTTGGCTGAAAAGCTTTATTTAATTTTTCAGCATGACCTGGCACCTCCTCGAAGGCCAAAACCACTGTTAAATGGTTTACTGACCATGGTATTACTGGTGCTCAACTCTCCTGACCTGTACCCCATAGAGCACATGTGTCAAACTCAAGGCCAGCGGGCCAAATGTGGCCTGCCATGTAATCTAATGTGGCCTGCAAGAGCTTAAAAGTTTTGAGTGTCTAAAAAAAAAAACAAAAAAAAAAAACCTAAAACTTCCCACAATGCCTTTGGACTTAGCCAAAACTTTAGCGGTGTGTTAGCGGAGAATTCATTGTAAATATAATATTCAAACTGTATATAATAGTATAAGCATTGTCTTAAGTAGTAATAGGCTTATTAGTTTTAGATTGTTGTTTTTTTTTTACAGTGTTTGGTCCGTGATTTTTGAATTTTTGACATTATATAATATTGCTTTAAAACTGCTCTTGATTCCAACTACATATGACTTCATTCATTTATTTTTATCTTTTGCTAAGGTCTTCAGCAGGACAGGAAGTACTCTACAATAATCCACAGCGGGGAAAAAACACACCGGGACCTTTGTAAATAAAATAATCAATCAGTGTAAAATCGACACTGAAAGTCCTATTCAAATTAATTTCTGTAATCTCAAAAATCTTGTTGCTGTACATTTCTAATTGTTCATAAAGAGAAACTCAAGTCAAATCCTTTTTGTGATTACACACTGTTCTGAGCATTTCTAACATTAAAATAACAAAATGAGCATATTTTGAAAGTTTTGTTTCCTCTGAAAAGAAAAATGGCTTCAAAATGACACAAACACAATTTTCTTGGTGTTTTTCTATTATGGTTAATGTGACCAATGTCACTGTGTGAGCAATGTCCTGTTTTTATTAAACTGGAATCCATTTCAAAAGACCACAGGTATTTGTAAGCTGTCAGGAGTTGGATGGGAGTGGGAGTAATTTTTTCTCTGGGAGTGGGATGGGACAGGAGTGAAAATCCACTCCTGTGTCATGCTCTAGTCCACATCTCTCACTTGGACAGTTTGTTCCTTCATTAATGGAGTTATGTGGGTTTTCATAAGCTGACCAAATTCTAAAGGATTTATATTAGAACAACAAGCATACAATTGTTTCTATGTAACTGAATTGTCACTTGAATAAGTTATAAATAATGATTACATTAAGGAGTAGTTACATTTATTTTACATTACATTCGATTACATTGTTTTACATTTATAAGTTACATCTGGCCCTTTGAGGACAGCCATTATGCTAATGAGGCCCTCTGTGAAAATGAGTTTGACACCCCTGCTATAGATAATCTGTGGGATATTGTGAAGAGACCCAAAACTCCGGAGGAGCTTAAGGTCGCTATTGAAGCATCCTGGGCCTCCATAACGTTTCTGCAAAAAGATTCTATGACCAAGTATTGAGGGCATAATTGAACATAATTTTTCGAAGGTTGACTTTTTTTGTATTAAAAACAATTTTCTTTTATTGGTCGATTGAAATATGCAATTTTTTTGGGAGATTTGGGGTTTTGATGAGCTGTATGCCAAAATCATCAATATTACAACAATAAAAGGTTTGAACTACTTCAGTTGTGTGTAAGTAATCTAAAATATATTAAAGGCTAATGTTTATCAATACATAACAGAAAACAATTAACTTCATCAGAATATGCCAGTTTTTTTGAGAAGGACCTGTATATTTGTGCTTTCAACGCTAGAGTATACTATTTTGTGGCGTCTGACCAAGGCTGCCCTCTGGTGTATCTGTTTGGAGAAACAACATACAGAGCTCTTCTTTTACATTCAAGTGAACGAGTAGTTTAATTGTACTATTATATAAAATCTACAAAGATTGGTATTAGAATACGATTTACATGCAATAAACAATAATTATGTAGAAAAGCTAAAAATTAGAAAGATTTATAGAAAAGGCCTGTGCAATTAATACACAAAGATGGGAAAAGTAACATAAAAGAACCCCCTCATAATCTGAGGGAATTGTACACAGATCACAAGCACAATTACATAAATGTAATATTTTATTTAAAAATATGCCTATGATACTATTTACTGATTTGGTCATATGTTATTTAATATAAGTCTTGCAAGACTTGATTTGGAGTCATAGCATCACCTTAACTTGCAGTTAATGATTAACCCAAAACATAAACTCTGTCAAACACGGCGGAGGAAACTTCCTGTGAAATGACAGAACAGCTTCACCACAACGAAGGAGGGCGGATATGGACCTGCTCAAACTTTGATGAGAAAATGACCCAAAAACGCCAGGCCAAGAGTAGCTCAAGAAGAACAAGCACATAAAAAGTCCTGGAGTGACCTAAAGTTACTTATTTATTCTGAAGACCTAAATGCAATGTCTCATCCAAAGAAAACAAAAACAAAACACAATTGGTAAAATTTTGCTGGATTTTTCTAGGAAAACAATGTTACGTGTAACATCTTATATGTATTCTTTATTTGATCAAAAGACAAACAATTAAAAAAAAGAAGTACTGATTCTTTCAGACTTGCAGATAGTACTATAAAACTTTTTAGAAGTTCTAATCGAACAACATTAATTCTATTTAATTTTTTTCCTGTTTAATTATCCAGAAAAAGTATGTTTCCAATATAGTTCACAGTCTCTGTTCTTGTGTTTTTAAGAAACTGGACAACCTTGCCAGCAACGCTCTCCATACTAGAATCATGCAAGTCTCAACTGTGACCACCTCAATCCAAAACCTCATCTGATCTGTCGTCACGAGAGCAGCAAAAGCTTTGTAACAAACCTTGAATCTCAAGATATCCTGTATCTCATCGAAAACAACATCTGATGAACTTCAACAATCGTAGGACAATCGTAGGATGCTAAAATAAACATTGAAAATAATACACTCAAATTAAAGTAAAATGATTAATATGTGATTGGTAATCAGAGCATCATGCCATCTTCATTTTCTAAAAAAAAGTCATAATTTAAATAAAAGATCAGATCTCCAGTGAGATTTAAACCATGTCTTAAAATGAGTCTCGTCCAATCCGGTCCTGCTCCATTTGGGATCGGGCCTTCTTCTTCAGCAACAGGATGTGTTCTGCAAACTCCCGCAGTGCTCCACGGCCCCCTGCGGTGTGGCACGTGTATTTGGTATGGTTAAGTGCCACTGTCTGGGCATCAGAAGGCACAGCGCTGAGCCCTGCCAGTTCCAGACACCTTACATCTGGTTCATCGCAGCCTGAGGGAACAAGCAGACAGTTGTCTAATAACATTTGAGGTTTAACTGATAACTGTTTCAAAAGACACGGCTCTGTGGATGCCAGTCAGAAGCACATGTACATCATTAGGCTGTTCCTGATCCTGAATCCGTGGTGGTACAATGGAGAGAAATCAAGAGCTCTGGACTCACCTAGGTATGCCACCTCCTTCCATTCCAGCCCTTCCTCTGCCATGATCCTCTCCACTTCCTTCAGTTTGTCCTCCACTCCCTGAAGGAGGAGGCAGCCCATCCGCTCTGACAGCTTTTCTGCCAGGGCTTTCGCCATGGGATACCTCTCCAATAGGATCACCTAGAGAATATAAGAAAGAAAAAATATGACATTGGTTAATATTTACTTGTTTGTTCTGTGGCCTCAACCTAATCCTACTTTAAATGTTCATATATTTTATATCATCTGTACTTTCACGAGATTATACATACAAATCCTTTTGTTGCATTTCTCCTTTATTTTACCCGATCATCCTTTTTTTATTATTGTTCTGTGCAAAAAACACCAACATTTCTGGTCTTACTGACTATGCACTTTAAAATAAAATGAACTTTGAAATTTGGATTTAATTTTTACTCTTGAATTTGAAATATTGTTATATTGGAGCTTTGCTTTCATGAGTTCATCACCAGGGTCTGCCTTGTAGTCTGAGTATAGAGATGTGGGTATGAATGTACAAGGCAAACTGTCCGGCACAGATCATATACGCGTTATTCCCAGCAGTAATATCTTCAAGGCAGTTTAAAGTTCAGACAAAAAGGCCTCTACACACTGATCCAAATGGAGCTTCCTCTTGGTCAAGGAAAAATTGATGCAAAGACAATCCCAGTCTGAGCATTTATGGTATGACAACAGATGCTCGCCATGCCATATGGAGAATCAGGAAAGAAGAGCAGGAACAAATAGAAAAAAGTCTGAGTTTTTTGACAAAAAAGAGGATTTGTTGTGCAATTTTTGTTCCTGTTCCCTGTCGCATGACATCAAATCGCAAAATCACCCCCTACCAGCCCTTTCTCCTTCAAACGCTCCTTATTCGCTCCTTTAGCTTTTTTCCAGCGTTTTAGATAAGGCCTGTTAGAAATAAAAAGTAATGCAGAGCAAACCCCAGAAAAATTAACTGTAAGCCAAAGACTGCAACAGCTGAACCCACAGAAAACAAGATGAATGTGCATTACCAAATATTAGGTCACTCAAAAGCAAATCGCAATACAAACAAAAGTCGATATTGGTGTAATATTTGAGTATTGCTTTATAAGGCAAAAAATGTGTCCTTCTTACCACCTTATACAGGCCTCCAAGGTACTCTACAGGTTTTAATGAAGCCCTTTTTCAATTTGGAGCCATCTCTTTGGAGTTTATCTCTGGGGATTTTAATATTCACATGGACAAGCCTGATGGTAATCTTGCCAAAGAACTTAAATAATGTTTTGAACACCTTAGACGAGACTCAACACGAGACTTATTAATTAGTAAGGATTGAAGTATTTTAGGCGTTTAACATGGAAATCTTGCTTTGAGACATGAAATGTTTGATATACAAATATCATCCTCGATTGGAATAACTTCATATCTTGGAGAACCACTGTACTGATAAATTATCATTTCATAAACATTAACACACTTAACATGACAATGTTCTCTGATTTTAACAGCTATTTCAGTTTCCAAGGAAACTGTCAAAAATTGCCAGAGCAGACTATATTTCAAGTCGTCCCAGCGGGGTATTGGGTAAAGTTTTCAACCAGCAATAATCGCGCCTCGGATAAACCTCATAAGCTACGATACTGCCACTGCGCAAGGATAACCTCAGCAGAGGAGCTGCCGGGGGCCGGGGCCCTGAGATCACAAGCTCAGGCACGGTGTGAGCAGCAGAACTCACTCAACCGCAGCAACATCCACCAAAAACCAGAGGAGATCATCTGGAGAAGAGCTGCTGGACTCAAGCTACAGCAGATTCCTGTCATTAGAACAAACTGTTTTAAATAAAACAACAAACCGTAAAGAGGAGCCAGGTGCATGCTGGGAAATCGAGAGGTGAAAACAAAGGAGTGGGTGTGGACAGTTGATGGGGGGAGGGGGTATCTTATTGTTTTAAATGGAACAAAGCATGACTTTTACCAGTTCTCTCTCTCTTTAAAAGTCAGAAAGCTGTTCACTTTCTGAGACAAACTACTTTCTCCTCAATGTCATTCAGTGGCTTCAATCTGGTCAATCATCTGGTTAGATTCAATAAATTAATTGCTGTTCATATCACACGTTCATATAACTTTGCTGTTCATATCACACTTTTCACAATTTTCTTCATATTGAATTTCAAAGATTTTGAGATTTGGCATAAACAAAAGTGTATCATAAGCCAGTAAAAGTATTTTGGGCTTGCGAGTTGAAGACCGTTGAAGGCGGCACGGAGGCTCAGTTGGTAGCACTGTAGCATTCCAATTAGAAGGTTCTTGGAAGGAGTTTGCATGTAACATGGACAAGCTTGATACTAATGCTGCCAAAGAACTTAAATAATGTTTTGAACACCTTTGACGAGACTCAACACATTCTCAATCACACACTGGAATAATTAGCGAGAATTGAGGATTGATTTTATCCACAATTATTCAAGATGTTGCTGTGTCTGATCACTTCTGGGTATTTCTTGAAATGTCAAAATAGCAAAATCCATCTCTGTTAGAAGGAGACACATTAACAAGAACACCAGCGACTTTTTGGGGGGAATTTTGGCACCTATAGCGGTTTAGGAGATATCTGCCAAAGAATTAACACCCTGGAGAAATTCAGCAAAGGCTCAACTCATAAAAAGACTTTGACTGAAGACAGACTTAAAGAAGGTGGAAAAAAACAAAACTTGTCATCCACTAGAAACTTGTCAAAACATACTCGGTTGAAAACGGGTATTTTTCAAGCGTATTTGAAATGCTCTGCACCTGGTGTTCGTGTGGAGAGTGAAACTGAGTTTTTTTCTGCTCCATTAGGCAGAATTAACCAACACTGTCTACAGATGCATGAAAAAAAAAACATTTAGCAAAATCCATTGACTAAAACAATATGAACGCTGTGACACCATCTACTGTGATTGGGTTAATGTGAAGCCATTTCCGAGCTGAAGATGAGGCTGCCATTGACATGCGCACAAGCAACTTCCTGTTAAGGATGGAACCGTAGTGGTCTCAGAGCTCCGCCTAGAGTCTGGCTCACACACACACCCTGCTGTATACAACTTTTGTCATTTTAAAGAAGAATTTGGGAACTTGAGCTGTCCCTCTGATGTGCTCGTTGCTAATCTTGTCCATCCTCGTCACTCCTAAACTGAACCTCAACATCCTCATCTCTGCTACTTCCATCTCTGCCTCTTGTCTCTTCCTCACTGCCACAGTCTCCAACCCATACATCATAGCTGCTCTCACTACTGTACACCTTTCCTTTGATTCTTGCCGACACTCTTCTGTCACACAACACCCCTGACACTTTTCTCCACCCACTCCAACTCCGTCTCTTCACCTCTTTTCCACACTCCCCGTCACACTGGACTGTTTACCCCAAATACCTAAACTCTTGCACCTTCTTGACCTCAGCCCCATGTAACCTCACTGTTCTACTTCCCCCTCATTCAAACACATGTATACATATTATACATATTTGCATGTGTTTTGTTTTGTTACACTAAAAATGATTTAAGGATTAAAGAAAAGGTACTTGAATTTTCTCCAGTTTTCCATGTTGTATCAACCTGTACTGTTGTTACTGAGAGCCATTGCACAGATTAGGCATTTTACATATAAAACTTGCTTCATGATACAAAATGTTTGAGATACAAACATCACGCTGGAATGGAATAGTTTTGTACCTCGGAGTACCACTGTATTTATAAATTATCTTTTCAGAAACAATACCTAAAACTTAACATGACAATTTTCTCTGACTTTAACAGCTATTTCAGTTTCCATGGAAACTATCAAAAATTGCCAGAGCCGACTATATTTCAAATCGTCCCGGCGGGGTATTGGGTAAAGTTTTCAACCAGCAATAATCGCGCCTCGGATAAACCTCATAAGCTACGATACTGCCACTGCACAAAGATAACCTCAGCAGAGGAGCTGCCGGGGGCCGGGGCTTTGAGATCACAAGCTCAGGCACGGTGTGAGCAGCAGAACTCACTCAACAGCAGCAACATCCACCAAAAACCAGAGGAGATCATCTGGAGAAGAGCTGCTGGACTCAAGCTACAGCAGATTACTGTCATTAGAACAAACTGTGTTTAAATAAAACAACAAACTGTAAAGAGGAGCCAGGTGCATGCTGGGAAATCAAGAGGTGAAAACAAAAGAGTCGGTCTGGACAGTTGGTTGATTGGGGGGGTGGGGGGTTGGATTATCAACATTCAATTCCTTCTTACAAAAGCAAGTTCATACCAGAGATCTGTTTTTGTGGACTTCACTTTATCTGTTCATTTACTTTCGGAATAGTTATAGCGGTAGCGGTCGTATCTTATTGTTGTAAATGGAACAAAGCATGACTTTTACCAGTTCTCTCTCTTTAAAAGTCTCCTTTCTCCTTCAAACTACTTTCTCCTCAGTCATTCAGTGGCTTCAATCTGGTCAATCATCTGGTTAAGATTCAATAAATTAATTTAAACTTTGCTGCTTACACTTTTCACAATTTCCAGACGATTCAATATGAAGAAAAAAAAAAATCACACATTCTCTCTATATTTTCTCTAAACACCGCTCTATGTTTGAGATCAACTTTATGCCTCTGTAGTTGTTACAACTCTGCACATCACCCTTGTTCTTAAAGATTGGTACTAGGACACTTCTCCTCCATTCCTCAGGCATCTTCTCACTCTCTAAAATCCTGTTGAATAACCTAGACAGGAACTCCACTGCTGTCTCTCCTAGACACTTCCACACCTCCACTGGTATGTCATCTGGACCAACAGCCTTTCCACTCTTCATTCTCCCCAGAGCCTTCCTCACCTCATCCTTTCTAATCTTTTCAACTTCCTGCTCTACAATATTCACATCTTCCTCCCTTCTTTCCCTTTCATTCTCCTCATTCATCAACTCCTCAAAATACTCCTTCCATCTTCTCAGCACACTCTCCTCACTTGTTAGCACCTTTCCATCTCTATCTTTAATCACCCTTATCTGTTGCACATCCTTCCCATCTCTGTCTCTCTGTCTCGCTAATCTATACAATTCCTTCTCGCCTTCCCTAGTGTCTAACCTGGCATACAACTCATCATATGCTTTCTGTTTGGCCTTTGCCACCTCCCTCTTCACTCTGAGCTGTGATTCCTTGTAGTCCTGTCTACTTTCTTCAGTCCTTTCAATGTCCCACTTCTTTTTAGCTAGCCTCTTCTTCTGGATGATGTCCTGTACTTCCTCATTCCACCACCTGTTTCCTTATCTTCTTTCCTCCTTCCAGCTGACACACCTAGCACCTTTCTTCCTGTCTCCCTGATCATTTCTACTGTAGGTTCCCAGTCATCTGGAAGCTCTTCCTGACCACCCAAAGCCTGTCTCAGCTTCTGTCTGAATTCCTCACAATCTTCTTCCTTTTTCAACTTCCACCACTTGGTCTTCTTTTCAATCTTTCCTCTTCTCTTCTTCCTGACCACCAGAAACATCCTACACATCACCATCCGATGCTGTCTGGCTACACTCTCTCCTACCACTACTTTACAGTCTCTGACCTCTCTCAGATTGGCTCGTCTACAAAGGATGTAGTCTACCTGCGTACTCCTCCCTCCACTCTTGTAGGTAACTCTATGTTCCTCCCTCTTCTGGAAATAAGTATTAACTACAGCCATTTCCATCCTCTTGGCAAAGTCCACCACCATCTGTCCTTCTAGGTTCCTTTCCCTAACACCGAACCTGCCCATCACCTCCTCATCACCTCTGTTGCCCTCGCCAACATGCCCGTTGAAATCTGCTCCCACTACTACTCTCTCTCCTCTGGGAACACTCTCCATCACCTCATCCAACTCACTCCAAAATCTCTCCTTCTCTTCCAACTTACAGCCTACTTGTGGAGCATAACCACTCACTACATTCACTACATTCAGGATCACTCCTACCCCATTTCTCTTCCTATCCACACCATAGTAAAACAGTTTGTATCCCCCTCCAATACTCCGCGCTTTGCTACCCTTCTCCTGCACACACAGAATATCTACCTTCCTTCTCGCCGTCATGTTCGGCAGCTCTCTACCCTTCCCTGTCATTGTACCAACGTTAAGAGTCCCTATTCTCAGATCTATACTCTTCTTCTTCTATACTGCCTTTCCTCTTCTCTCTTTTCCTTTCATCTTCCTTCTGCCTACAAATCCTTCTCCCTCCTCTCCTTCGAGAAAGTTAACTTTAATACGTGGTGCCGTAATGTTGTCTGCCACCTTTAATTCTGTTTTGTTACACTAAAAATGTGTAGATTTAAGGATTAAAGAAAAGGTACTTGAATTTTCTCCAGTTTTCCATGTTGTATCAACCTGTACTGTTGTTACTGAGAGCCATTGCACAGATTAGGCATTTTACATGTAAAACTTGCTTCATAATACAAAATGTTTGAGATATAAACATCACGCTGGAATGGAATAGTTATGTATCTCAGAGTACCACTGTACTTAGTAAATATCATTTCACAATCTATAACTCAAACATAACATGACAATTTTCTCTGACTTTAACAGCTATTTCAGTTTCCATGGAAACTGTCAAAAATTGCCAGAGCCGACTATATTTCAAGTCGTCCCGGCGGGGTATTGGGTAAAGTTTTCAACCAGCAATAATCGCGCCTCGGATTAACCTCATAAGCTACGATACTGCCACTGCGCAAGGATAACCTCAGCAGAGGAGCTGCCGGGGGCCGGGGCCCTGAGATCACAAGCTCAGGCACGGTGTGAGCAGCAGAACTCACTCAACAGCAGCAACATTCACCAAAAACCAGAGGAGATCATCTGGAGAAGAGCTGCTGGACTCAAGCTACAACAGATTCCTGCCATTAGAACAAACTGTTTTAAATAAAACAACTACCCGTAAAGAGGAGCCAGGGGCATGCTGGGAAATCAAGAGGTGAAAACAAAGGAGTGGGTGTGGACAGTTGATGGAGGGAGGGGGTATCTGTGTTTGAATAGTTATAGCATAGCGGTAGCGGTCGTATCTTATTGTTGTAAATGGAACAAAGCATGACTTTTACCAGTTCTCTCCCTCTTTAAAAGTCAGAAAGCTGTTCACTTTCTGAGACAAACTACTTTCTCCTCAATGTCATTCAGTGGCTTCAATCTGGTCAATCATCTGGTTAGATTCAATAAATTAATTTAAACTTTGCTGTTCATATCACACTTTCCAGACAATTCAATATGAAAAAGAAAAACAAAATCACACATTCTCTCTATATTTTCTCTAACACTGCTCTATGTTTGAGATTTGGCATAAACAAAAGTGTATCATAAGCCAGTAAAAGTATTTTGGGCTTGCGAGTTAAAGACCCGGCACCATGGTGGCTCAGTGGGTAGCACTGTGGCATTCCAATTAGAAGGTTCTTGGAAGGAGTTTGCATGTTCTCCCGGTGCTTGCGGGTACTCCGGGTTCCCCCACGATCCCCAAAACATGCGGTTAGGTTAATTGAAGAATCTAAATTCCCCTTAGGTGTGAATGTTGCCCTGCGATGGACTGGTGACCTGTCAAGGGTGTACCCCCGCCTCTCGTTCAATGTGCACTAGAGATTGGCAGACTCCAGTGACCCCAATACAGGAATAAAATGGGTTGAAGATTGAATTAAGCTGAAGTTCCTGAAAATCAGAAAACTTTCAAAACATGACAGGGGTTCTGAACATTTAGAATCTAATATATGAATTTTATATTTATTTTCATAAACTTTGAATCCATGTTCTTCTTACATTTGTTTTTTTGGATAGTGCACAAGGGCAGCCATCGAAGGATCTGGACTTAGGAATTGAACTGAACTGGGGACAGTCGTACAATGGTTTGGGACAAAGTAAATGTCATCTCATGCTGTTTATATAGTGTGGACTTTGTGCATTTTGGCTGGTTTTCTAGTGTTGCTTGCTGCAGAGAAAATCAATCAGGGGTGGATGACTCACTGTGGCCACAGCAAGGAGATTTACCTTGACTTCCTCTTTCAAGAGCATGCTGATGCCAGCCTGGTCTCTGATGTTGATGGAGAGCATTTCTTCTCCACTGACGGAGGTGTAGACCTGTCCATCGGTCAGACATCCAGACACATTACACAGCAGCAAGCGCACCACCTCAGGTTTGTCCTTCCCAAAGTATCCAAACCTGCAACAAACAAGCATTCTTAAGGCCTGAACACACCCATGCTTTAGCTCTGGGGTCATGCAATGAGTGAGTCATTTATTGATATGGTGGTTTTTATATTACATTGTCGAATAAAAACCAATTTTCTGGCGGTTAAATCATTTACTCATATTCTAGAATTGGGCGGGGCATCTCACTGAGCTCTCTTCAGCAGTTAAATTACACAGGGGTTTGAATATACATGACTTCCTTATCGTATGCTCTTGTAATATGAAAACATTATCACATGAGAATGTTTAAAAAGCATGTTTTCTAAATATTAAGAACAGAGTATTCAAACATTTTGAAAGTTAGCCATTTTGTTTTAGAATTTATGGAAAGTTTCTGACTTATTGTGCGGTTTCACACTATGGCGTCTCTTTAGCTGCCAGTCTTTTAGCCATTGTAATACAAAAATGATTTTGAATCTTATTGCTCTGAGACAGAACAAGAAGTTGCATCAGAGACAGGAAGATACAAACAGAATTTTCTATTATACCTTCTTAAGCCTTTTGTCCTGCGTCTTCATAATATTGAATTATCCCAATACAGTGGTGCCTCGAGATACGAAATTAATCCGTTCCAGGGTGGCATTCGTATCTTGAAATTTTCATATCTCTAAGCAAATTTTACATATAAAACGCCTAATCAGTGCAACGGCTCTCAGAAACAACAGTACTAAAAAAAGGAAAACCAGAGAAAAATAACGTTTCTTCAATCCTCAAATCTACACATTGCTAATATAAAAAATGATACTAAAACAATGAAAATAAAATAAATTAAAAATAGTATGTACACCCATGTGAAATTCTACATTGCAAGTAAGGCGGTGTGCAAATTACGAACACCAATACGAAACCAAAATCCTAAAACAAATAATGTTTATAAAGTGTAATGTGCCGCTCTGAACGAGAAATCTTTAGTTTTTTTTGTTTCCGAACAACACTTTCCACTTTATATACATTATTTTTTAGGACACCTTGACTAACATTTATTACAACAAATTATTGCTAATAATTGTTGGTAACAACTGTCGGTGGTGAGTTTATTGCAATCACATGACCCCACAGCGTTGACATTTTAATGTCAACAATGTAGTACACGTACTTACGTATATCTCGATTTCTCAGATTGTGTTTTTTGTATCTTGGAATTTTTTTCATGTCTCAAAGCAAAGTTTTTCCAGAGAGACCTTTTGTATCTTGGATTTATCGTAAGGTGAAGTATTCATATCTCGAGGTACCACTATTTCAATAATAACCAGAAATCAGATCAAGTTTGTGCTTTATTTTATAATGGAGTGATTAGTGAACTAAATGTTGGTGAGAGTTTGTGATATAAGTGTAGGAAGATAGAGTAAAGGCCTCTATACACCGATCTGAAATGAAATTCGCACAAATCTTCAGATGGCTTCTAAAAGAGCCAGCTTTCATTGGTCACAAACCAATCCGATATGACAGAGCCAAACTCTTTCAGGTTGGCACAACCCGTCAGGTCAAAAATGGTGAGCTCTCATTGGCGGTTTTGAGCCGTCTCATGGTTTTCGAAGGAGGCGCGATCTCACACAAAGTTTCGAAAGGTGTGTAGAGGCTTTAACAGGGTTGTGTGCATGTAAAAACTGACACCACTCAGCCAGCACACTCAGGTCAGATAACTGCAGAACAGTCTGGCATTCAATACCATTGGTTAATGGAGTTTCCCATTAATATTATTACACCCTTGATAAAAGTGAAATACCCACCAATGTTTTGCAGTTGACACAGTTTAGTCCTGTGGGTAGAGCTAAACTTGTCACTAGTTGTTGCATCCAGTTGTCTCTCTTCTGAGCAAATCTACAGAAATATGTGTTTTCCAAACACTGGCTTGCTCCTTGTTACCAATTCTTCTTCTTTTTTTTTAGAATAGGCTCTATTTGTAGGTGGAACTTTTTTTTAACTGTAGGTTCAGGAACAGAGCGTTTCTGAACATGAGTATTGCACCAGAGCTTGCAATACTCATGTTCACCTTTGGAAACTGATTGAGGAGCTCCTGGGTTTTGTGCATAGCCAGTCACTAGTGCAGGGATAAGGACGAAGCTTGCGTCTACCAATCGTGTCCTGTGGGCTTACACAGGAAGAACACAGATATCGCTTTCACTCAATGAGAGACAAGATCTATCACTAAAAGTATCTAAAGACCCCAGAAAGTTTGTAGCTAGGGGTCTGAAAATTTGGTAACTATAGCAACACCACTAATCATAAAAAAAAGCCAATTTCATAAATACTTTACCTCAAAACTCTCTGTTCGGCTACAGGCCAGTCAATGTCAACATCAATATCTACGCTGTACTCGGGTTTCATCTCAAAATATCTGGTTTTTCCACCCTGTAAAAAAGAATCCTTCATTCATTAATTGATTCAATGCTTTTGAGTGACCTATGCAGGTTTTAAAGGTCCAAAGGTTACCTGAAGAATTCCTTTTTCAATGAGATCTTTGGTAGCAAAGTAAAAGCAGCCATTTTCACACAGCTCTCCGGACCAGTCCTGCCGCCGCGGCCTGCAGGCAGGGTTCAAGTTAAGAGGTGTGGTGCACCCCTCCCCTGAAAACATACTTGCAGGTGTAATTAAGAATCCTTTGGAACCTCCTGCATTCTGTAAGGGTAAACCGAACAACCAGATGCTGTACCTTCTTTCTCAACCTCTCTCCAGCGGAAATTGTGTCGTCGGACGACAGAGAAGACAGAGTCACACCCTTGTTTAGTCATGAGCTCCAGTGCCTCTTTGAGATGGTGAGGGTGCAGGCATGGGGACGTGGCCTGGATGTTACAGATAACATCCACATCTGTGCACAAACATCAATCAGCAATAAAAATTGCTTTTAAAACAAAATCCATACAATTTAGAAATGTGTCATTTATGATTGTGGTGGTAAATAAAAAAATATTTTATGCATTTCTTGTATTTTGTGCCCATCAGGCCTAACATTATGTTGGAGTTTCAAGATGTATTGTACAAGCTCCTTTGAAGTACAAAAAAAAGCACATCGTTTTTAGCAGTTTTTACTACCGGTACTTTACAATACTCTCTAATAAATTATCTTTAAAAATCAACAACCCAAGCTTCTTTTCTACAAATATTCTTACATTGCATTACACAATAATTCCACAACAACCCTGAAATTGTACAAAAAATTTTTACTGCGAAAATCTCAAAAACAGTTTTTATGTTTTATTACAAAAATGTAATTTTATGTTTGAGACAAAAAAAATCCACCCAAAAGCAAAGACAAGGTCCAAACAATGTGAAAATTGTATCACATTCTCTATTAAATCTTATACTGTGTTCCAAGCATTATTTGTTCCACTGTGCTGTGGTTTGTGCAGGAATGTTGAGAGAAAAAAAAGAGCCCTTATGACATGTCTTTTAAGTCAAAGGGGTATCCCTTCTTTTCAACACTAGGTGGCACATATGACTTGGAATATAAAACGAAACAGATCACATTTCAGAGGTTTCATTTAATCTAATTTAATAATGGATTACCTTGCAAATTATGTGTCATAACTCTTGTTTAAAACACAAAATATCAAAACTAATAAACTTTTTGAAACCTACACATTGTTTTTAAAGTCAAAGTTAAACAATAAGTGTCATTCGTACATAATTCAAAACAGATGCTATAATGGCCACACGCACTGGTGTGTGTAGGGACTTCTAAGGGTTGAACTGCAGATTAAAGACACCTTAAACTTATTACTAATGGAATTAATTAAAAAGGAAAATGTGAATCCATCTTCTGTCTCAAGAAGTCTGGCCACAAGTGATCTTCATGGAAGAGTTGAAGCCAAACAACATGCCTCAGATGTGGGAACAAGGCCAAACTCCAGTGATGTTGAGAAAGACTGAGAAAGTTTAAGCATAGCATCACAACACAAGATAGCTATACTGTATCAGCAAGGTCTCTCTGAGACAAAGATTTCAAAGCAGACTGGGGTTTCAAGGTGTTCTGCGCAAGCGATAAAGACATCTGTCAACGATGGGAATTGAAGATTAGTGGATGTTTGGAACAAAATACATTTTGCTCTTTGATGAAAATATATAATTCACACTTCCATCTCTGGAACCATTCTTTGTTACCATTGTTTTAAACATCTGCATAAAACTGCACAGTGCTGTATAATTGCAATTTGACTTTTGTGACTTTGTCTATAATAAACTTAATTGAAAATATGAATTCATTGAAGTGAAATTTTCCTGAAACAAGAAAAAGTAAAAAAAAGATTGTGATGAACGAGGTTAAGATCTTCTACCATGGCTTTTTCTGACACTGAAAATGTTTTCTTTTAAGAAAGGAAAACATGCAGTATTGTGTCTTAAAACTCTCCAAATGTTTGGAACATGAGCATCAGTGTCACATGTGATAGGCTGGTTTGCAAGGTAAAATCCTGCTCAAGCAAATGTTACACGCTACAGCAACACCCTTGAACAAGCAAATTGTTCTGTGTGAGGAATGGAGCTGGTTTTAAACCTGGTCTTTCTTTGCTGAACTCCTGAATTGTCTCCAGAGAGCTGGAAGAATCCTGGGACACCTTTGGGCTCCTCCTGTGCACTTCAGCACCCCAAGCCAGGGCCACTTTGGCAATCTCGTCATGATCGGTGGACACCCACACACTGTAAAAGCACATATAGTATTTAATGATAAATAAACACAAGACTTCAAAACAAATCAACAGACCTGTCAAAGACGCTGGAGTCCAGTGCAGCTCTGATCACCCATCCGATCAGAGGAACCCCTGCCAGCATTTTGATGTTTTTCAGTGGGATGCCTTTACTTCCTCCACGAGCGAGGATGAGAGCAGCGATATGTCTGGAATCGTCAAGGTTTATCTTTCTTTTCTTTGCGAGTGAACAGTGCTCATGAATATCGTCCTCCGATGGTCGCAAACAGTTTTTCTTTAGAGCAGCCATTTCCTTGTTGCCTTTCGTCGCATGGTTCTCTGCTTTAAAGTCAGTCATGTTGATTAAATGTCCCCCTTAACGATTTAAACGAAAGCTGGGTATGTATATATAGTGTCCCTGGTACAGTTATCTGCTCAAGGAAGCCATATAAACCATGAGCTAGAAGCGCATGCGCAGTGCACGCGGCACGTTTTCAACATAGATATATATACACGTATACACCCTAGAAGGGTCGTCACGTGCGCCATATTAGAACGTAGACGGTTAGGAAAGGAAAACAAATATTTTTTTGTCATTAAGACATTAATAAGATGATGAAACTGACATTTATTACCTTATCAATGTATGTAATTGTGCTAAGTAGTCCATGTTATGTTTAATAATTTAAATAATTATTCGTTATATTATTAGTAACATTTCATATTACTGTGTCCTTATGCATTGCAGTATTGTAGATGATATTAAGTGCATGCATTCATGTGGGTGTTTGTCTAACGTTCGTGTAAATGTATTTAATATAAATAAAATAATTTATTAAATGTGTGCCATTTAAATGTGTGTCTGACATTTGTAATAGACATTTAAAAAATAGAAAATCATTGGAAATTAATGAGTTTTAGCGATTTTAATCACTGGTAGATCTCGGTCTCCGCTGACGAAGTGCTGTAAGTAGACGTCGCTAACTCCGGCCTAAGATGGCGGCCGCTCCGACGCACCATTCAGGCAGTAATTCACAGGGAATCTACGTGTAAATGTTTTGTCTTCAGCGCTTGACGTAGTTTACCGTACTGACCGTAAAAAACGCCCATTTACATTTTCATGAACATATATTTACATTGTCTCAAATAGTACCCCTCGTTGTTCTCATTAGTTTTTATATTCTGTGTCTGTATTTTTCTTTTGTTTGTTTTTGTGAAATTCACGCAACATAATTATGCACTTTCTCAGTAAATAACTGTTGCCTGACATGAGTTTTGGTTTTAACAATGAAATCCTCTTTTATTACATATAATCAATTTAGTAACTGTGCGTTGTCTCGTTTAATAATATCTCATTTCACACCATAATAATTGAATTAATGAGTTGAGAAGTGTCATCAAGATCAACTACTGATTTCTGTTTTTGAACAAAGCATATCAGTTTCCGTAGAAACTGTCAAAAATTGCCAGCGCCGACTATATTTCAAGTCGTCACGGCGGGGTATTGGGTAAAGTTTTCAATTAGCAATAATCGCGCCTCGGATAAACCTCATAGGCTACGATACTGCCACTGCGCAAAGCTGATGCTCAGAGGTCCGACCGGAGGTAGTGGTCAAACCCAGCGCCAGTCTCCATGACGGTGTGACACACATATACCTTTTCCAATTCATAGAGTGGTCAAGAGAACTACAATACAATCAGAAGTTGTCCTATTTGAAAATATTATTGAAAGATATTTCTTTTCCGGTGATAATTTTCATAAATAACGTCCATTAGTTTCTATCGCGCAATGCATGCCGGGACAAATGGACGCTTTCAGCGAACTCGAATTTTAGCTCTGAATTCACTAGCAAGACGTTTACATCATTTATGAACACTAAAACGAGCTATCTTTATATTTCCCTATTTAAGTCCTCCTGAAAACCTCGTGCTAATTTGTGTAGCATTTTAAAACATGAAAACGCTTCAGCTGCGTGTAATGCTCGAGTGATCAGCAGGGGGAGCTGTTGCTCTTGATTATTCAGAATGAAGTTTGCGTGAGTAAAAGTGACGATTTTCCCTAAACGCACTAAAGATACACAAGAAGAGTTGATGGCACATAGCATCAGACAAGGGAACCGGCATTTTAAAAAAAAGATTATATTTGTTATTATTTAATAAATAGATCAATGTTTCATAGCAGTTTTGAGGCCATTTGTTCCATTTATAAGTATGTATATGAAACCTAAAGAGAAAAACTATTTGAAACGTTCCAGAAATTTCAAGTTCTTCTTCAACAAATTTAGATTGGACAGAACAGAGGAATGTAACATTTTAAGACCAGTTATGTAGATCTCTGTAAATGTCTCAAGATTTTACTTACAAAAAGTATACAACTTCACTTCAAATTAAAATCCACTGTGAAAATCCAACTAAATGCCGCTGGTAATTTAAAATAGTCTCTTTTACTTTGCATAATTACATAAGTAAAATAATGAGGAACTTTTTCTTCAATGAATTGCAAAGATTGAAGTCATAGAATAATTTTTATTTGAAAACCAACTTCATGTTTTATTGTTACATTTCTTACTAGGGAGACAGGGAAACTGCATGGATTTCTCTGTTGGACAAGGCAGCTGGGCTAGCCCCAGCTTACCAGGGATATAACAATTTATATTTAAAAAAAATTCTTCTTGGGAAAGTAAGTTACCACAAGATTTCAAAATGTCTCTCTGGGATATCCTTTACTGAATTCACACTTAAAATAATTTCATTTTATTAGTAATGACCCTTTTATTTCAAAGAATAAAGATATGACATAAAACATAATGAGATAACAGCATTTTGGTAAAAAAATAACAACATCTGTTTGTGGAAATTGGACAAACAATTGGAATCAGAAATGACAAAATCAAATTGAAACAAGAATTGAATCCCTCTGATCTTGTTAAAAAGCTATTTGGATAATTACACCATGACAATTGAGGAAAAGTGAGCCTTTCCGTTCAAAATACTTTGTCTTAAGGCTCAAAATGGGTTTGTCTGTCTGTACCTGAACTTCTCAGTACTCAATGTCTCTGTAGTTCTCCCGCTGATGCCTAAATCTGAAGCTGAGTTTTTATGGAACGCTCTGCTGGTTGATATCAGTTTGGAAAGGGCCCCATGTTCTGTGGTTTTCAAGGGCCTGTTTTTTTCTCAGGATTTCACGGCTTAAAAGTTTTAAACTGATTGTTCATAAAGACTCTTTTTAGTACTGCTTAATTCAGGGTGGAACATCCGTCATGAGTATCCATTCATTTTTTTTCTTACTTGCCTCGTCCTTTTTAGGGTCTCAGTAGGGTGTAAGGCAACACAAACATTCACTCCTGAGGGGAATTTCAGTTAACCTGGTTTTTGGAAACCAAAGTCACCAAAGGAAATCCACTGTGGGTACACACAAACATCTCTGAAGAAGGCATCAGTGAACATGGAACAAGCCACAGTGCTACCCACTGCACCACCGTGCTGGTGCTGTGGTGTTCCTTGTAAAGCACATTCGCACAGCTTGCTGGAGATATGCTTTTTAAAAACATTTTGCCTTACATGTAAAAGTCAATACATAAAAGTTCACAGATCCTTACGCCTTCTACACACTGATCCAAATTGAGATTTGCATGAATCTTCGAATGGCTTCTCAGCAAGGTGCTCTTTGTCTGGGTCGAGGAAAAAGTGATGCAATGACGGTCCCTGCCTGAAGATGGCATTTGCAGTACAACAGATGGCCTCCACACGGCACACAGGGAAACAGGAAAGAGGATGATGAAGACAACAGAGAAGAATTCAGAGAACACATAGGTTTATATTGTTGGTGGCTGATCACGGGGAGCTGTTTGACAAAAATGTGGAGAAATTTATTTTTTGTGCCGCATTTCTTTCCTATACGACAGGGGTGTCGGTATCCGTTCCTGCAGGGCCGGAGCCCTGCAAAGTTTACTTCCAACCCTCCTCAGAGAGACCCAGACTTAAAGCTTACAAACAGCCTAAAGAACCTAACGAGCTGCATCTGGTGTGTTTAGTTGAGGTTGGAGCTAAACTGTGCAGGGCTGTGGCCTTCCAGGAACTGAGTTTGACACCCCTGCTGTACAAAATGAAACCCCTGAAAATGTTGGATGAGGACCACAGAGCAGATCTTTTACGTCCTATTCACATTATCAAGTATACCAGTTTTCATTGGTCTGTCTTCTTGCGACAAACCAATCCAATATGACAGAGCCAAATTTCTTTTGTTGGCACCTGTTGGTCAGATGTGCAAGCTCCTGTTGGCACCCATGGCTTTCAGTAAAGGTATGCTCTCGCATTAAACTTGGTTAAAAAATTTCGGATAAGGTTTATAGAGGCCTTTAAAATATGAGTTTTGGAGCATGTGGACTAGTGCAGTGGGGCCAGGCAACAAAGTGAACGCCAAACTCATGTCAGCCACAGATTGGCTGCTCTACACACAGCGATCTCATTCACACATGGCAGATACAGACATAGACTGTTTACCTCATAATCTCTGAAGAATACGGCAAAAAGGAGTGTGTAAAATCGTTTCCATCTGCAGGATGAGATTTACGAACACTGCTCAGGATCTAAAACATTTATGATTGAAAAATAGTTTTTTTTCTGATTGCAGCCTTCAGAAAATGGGCAAGGACAGATCAATCTATACCCAATCCATCCACGCCCAATCTGTCTACGCCCCCTAATCATACATCGAGCCATTTGCTGTTGTCGCTGGATAACAGGTGGGGGAATTGCAACAGCATTGTTTAACCACTGGACGATAGAGGAAAATACATTTATTTTAGGAGTACGCAAATGAGTATTTGTGGTAGAGCTGAAGATCTTTGTCTGGCCCCCAACAGGGAACGTCGGGACCTGACGAATTGGGTTGGTCTCTGCAGTGCGTGGTCATGTGATGTGCTTATTTTGCCACGAGGGACATGGAGGTGAAACAGAGGCTTGTCTCTGGAGATTACCTTTAGCATAAATGTTTATGCCATGGTCTGCGAGAATACTGTATTCTGTTCGCTGGCGGTTGCTGATGAAGTTCATATAACTACACAGGTTCCTCAGGTCCGTTAATATCAATCCGCCTGTGTCCTTCCCATAGAAACAAAAGCAGCAAACCTTTCCAAAATCACTTATTTTATCATTTTCATAGACATTTTCCTCCATTTATTATGCAAAAGCCTGATTTATGGAGCACAGTTGTTGGTCTCTCTCTAAAGCTGGACTGAGAGAAACAAAATCACTGTGCATGCACTTAAACTGATATGCCGTGGTAAAGTTTGTCACACAAACCACAGAAAATGGTATTAGTCTTACTAAAATAAACTCCATTTGCATTAATAGCGGCGCCACATCGGGTAAAGCACCTTGAACACGGAACTATTTTTTTAGTTATCCACACTTTGTGGGTTAACTGACGCTAATCTCAGACTCGGGTCGGGTTCGGCCTCATAAATATGACAGTAAATGGGCTCGGGATTGGGTCCGGCTAGATTCTCTCGGGCTAGGGTCAAAGTTTTTTTTTTTTTTCCAAGGTAGAAACGGTCAGCATTGTCCTCAGTAGCTGTACTGTACCTGGAAGAGTCCCTTGACCAATAATCTTGAAGGGACGTGCACGGATTGGCCGTGGACAGATTGATCAACCTGTACTGCAAGCTGCATTCAGACACACTTGACTTTCCAAAATGAATTCAGATTTTGTCCCACGTCACATTTGCACACGATTCGCTCTACACAGATGCTAGATTTATGTGTCTGCTGAAACGTAAACCACAAAAGCTTTTGCTTGGTGGAAGCAGTAACTCTAACCTCTAAGTGTGGGTGTCCCTGGCCTAGACGGCTCACATCACTTGTGACGGGCTGGTTAAAAATGTATCGTAATCCCGAGGGTGAATGGGGTAACATTCCAGACTGCTTACGTTACACCACCGTGTATGGGATGGGGGAAGAACTAAGAAAGAAAAGAGAATAAAAAGACACATATTGCAAGGGCTTAAAGACAGAAAGGTGAAGAGCAAAAAGAAGGCGGTTTGTCATGTGACCGCTAGATTGGGTGCTCCTTCAGGGGTGAGGAATTGCACTTTGGGCACAGCAAGGGCCGAATTGTTTCTTCGCATGGAGTTGCCCTTACGCATGGAGTTGTTCCTCCGCATTGAGTTCCTCTTGCGCAGGGAGTTTTGGTGTGAGAGCTCACTCTTCTGCAGTGTCTGGATCAAGATGGAGGGTTTCTCATCCAGCTCATGGGCACTGCAGCGAGGAGTGGCCACTTTGACGGTGTTCCCGAACTTTGAGTAGTCCACTGAGTAGACGCCTTCCTCCTCGGTAACTATAGGGACGAATCGGTGGCCCCACTGGATCTCCTCTGTCACATAGGATGTGCGAGCCTGAGTGGTGATGCCAGTTGTCTCCACAACTCCTTCCAGGATCACGATGACTTCCAGGTCGCTGCATTGCAGCTCCATCGCAGAGAGGTCATAGAGAGGACTGTCCTTGTCGATGACGTGGCAGATGATCAGCGGTGCTAGAAGGAAAATGCTGTTACCAGCTACGGCACTCTCTGTCTGCACGTCGATCTGGTGGATGGGAATCACCTCACCCTCAGGTGTGGTGGTCTTCCGTACCACCTGAAGGCGCACTGCAGCATTGATGATCATGCTTTTGCGTAAGTCACCCACTCGGATCATGAAGCATAGCCTGTTGTTGCGCACGGCAATGACAGCATGCCGGCTGAAGATGAGAGTCTCTGCACGCCGGTGTGACTGTGCAGTCTTCATGAAGATACAGCCCAGCATCACAGCATTAATGATCAAGCCTATGATGTTCTGTAATATGAGGAAGGCAATGGCAGCGGGACACTGTTCCGTTATCATTCGGCCTCCAAAACCAATCGTCACCTGCACCTCAATGGAGAACAGGAAGGCTGAGGTGAAAGAGCTGAAACAGAGCAAGGGGATGTTTAACTTAATGTTTTGGACATTTTCAGTCATGACCGAGTGAATAAATCAAAGCAGCAAAGTTACTGCAGTTCACAGGGTGTGTTTGCCTTTGTCTCTTTTTCACACAGACATTTCAACGTTTTAAAGTAGCATGTTGAATTTTTGTAATCTTGCAGGAATTTTGTCAGGAATTACATGAAGAGACAGAAGGATGTGAGAAAGCTACATCTACAGAAAATCTGGGGTTAGTTCTCCACGGTGTTCCTTTTCCCTGCAGAGTTCCTTAAAAAAAACTGTGCGCAAGTGTATCTAGAAGAATCGCTGCTGTCTGAAGGCACAGATTTAGGTTCTCTTTTGTTCATTCACTGCATTTTGTTGACTGGAGAAAATTAAAAAGAATCACTTCCTTTAATGTGAGCAATCTTTGTTTACAGTTACAAACAGTTACATGTTTTTTTAAGGTAGAAAAAAACATATTATAATGCAATATACAATTTTTTTACAGTTACACGTCCACGTGCATAACCACTTTTCAGAAAACGAAATAAAATGCTACACAAATTTTGGCTTTGGAAGCGACTCACTTGACGTTGGTGACGCACTGCTCGACTACAATCTTGCGGTGCGGGTCAAGATCTCCGTGCGCAAAAGCTACTAGCCACCAGGACATGGCGAAGAGCAACCAGCTGCACAAGAAGGTCATGGTAAAGATGACCAGCGTGAAGCGCCACTTTAGGTCCACCAGCGTGGTGAAGACGTCCTGCAAGAAGCGACCCTGCTCGCGGATGTTCTTGTGCGCCAAGTTGCAGGCGCCGCTCTTGGCGATGAAGCGCGCTTTGTTTACACGGTCTCTGAACACGGGCTTGCGGGGAACCCGGGACACCAGCGCAGGGAGGGCGAACTCCTCCGGGATGATGCTCTTCCGTGGCAGCATAACTGAACAAGCGTAGTTAAAAGTTTCTTTACTGGGAAACGCACATTCAGTTTTAGGAACCAAACGATTATTTATCTTATCTTAAAAGTATAATTATAACCCGAAACAGAGCGCGCGCGTTAGGGTGTTTTTCCGAGAATGGAGTGAAAGTTTTGCTCTACAGAACTTTATGGGCGGTACATCACTGTCCCACGGCCTCAGGAGCTCTGACCCCGGAGAGAACAGACTCCAGAATTATGCGCATTAAATTTAATTAAAGACTGGTAGTTTATCTTAACATTATCGCGTAGCATAAACTGGGGTAAATTATGTATATCTACTACACCAACAACTTAGTTGACTAAACTATAAAATTTCAGAAAATATTCAAAATCTCAGAACTTCAACTATTTTGAGAATTAGTGGAAATCGCATTATTTTCTATTTATCCTCTGTTATGCATTTTTAAGTATGTGGAGAAATGGCCGCCAGAGGGCGCAATCTCTGCAGGGGTAAGAGCCTGAGTAAAGACAACCGAGTAGTCCTCGCTGGGGCCTGTAGCGGGGATGGTGGGAGTGATATTGCGCATGCTCAGGAAAAGGCGGGCGATTTCAATGACGTCAGCAAATTCAAACAAGAGCATCTGAATTAATGACTGTTTGAAAACAAAAAGAAAAAAACCGCAATGACTGACATAATCTGATGTTAATGCTCCGTTTGTGACACTAATGCATCTGTTCTCGTATTTTGAGAAGACCCACACTTTTATGAATTTGTTTAAACCATCTTTAGTTTAAAATATTTATTAAACCATCTTAATGTAAATGATTATTTTTATTATGAGACCCTTCAATGAACGCGTTGAACACGTGTTTGTTCTACTAGTTGTTCTTCAACTAATTTGATCTACTGGCAAAAAAACACATTAGTAAACCAAAAGTGCATAAAGTTCCACAATGTTTAATTTAAAAGTGAAATAAATGTACTTAGCTTAAATTTACCGTGAATAATTCTCTGTGTTGGTTTGTATCCTTTTAACATTGAAAAAATGCCTTTGCATGTTCAATTGGCAAGAAATTATTATTGAACTAATAGTTATGAAAGAACATGAACTTAAAACATATTTGTATAAAAATATTTTCCTCACTGGACGCACTTTTTCTTTTAAAGACAGTTTGTAATGACATGCAGTGCTAGGGTTTTTCACTATTTTTTACAGTCTATGGTTTATCAGGGCATTTAGTCAAATTAGCTATGGACTTACATTTTTATTTTTAACATTAAGCGTTGACGTTAAATTTACATTAAGACATAGTAATAGCTTATATATGTCATTTAATCATTTAAATATAAAGAAAATTGAATGTGTTATATACAGCTGTCCAACTGCTCATTATGCAAATTTCTAATTAGCCAATCAAATGGCAGGAACTTTTGGCCGTGGAGTGTTTGCTATTCTAACATAATTAGCATATGAACACAGAAATAATAAAAATATGGAAATGTATATTTCTTTTATACTTTATCATTTCTGGTCCTCCATTTCTCTAACACAATTATGTAATGCAGAGCAGTTACATAACTTACAATTGTGACAAACAAGCCCACAAAGCCATTTTTTTATTTAATTTAATAAGTAAAAAGAAGTTAGGCACACAATATAATATAATGAAATGCTTATGGTACAAATGCCATATAACTTACAAACTGTATGTACATTTAAAACCGTTCATTCACCATTAGACAGCGGTGACGTGTTTTTGATCTCGTGTTTTCACATCACAATTGTGTCTGACGCACATGTTCAGGGTTCACAAGTAGCTGGAACATCATCCTCATAGCTCATTGTGAACGACATCAGCATGAACAGGTCTAAGAAAACTAAAAAAAGACCCACACACAGCAATGCATCAGGCTACTGCAAGGATACAACTGAGAGAATCTCTTTGGCTTTGACATACTGAAAGTATAGCGCCATCGACTGAGAAAAGTTCATGCTAATGTAATGCACTAATGCAATAAAGGAAGAATCACGTAATAAAACATTAGTGAGAGTTGGTTTCATTAGATCAAATGGTTTAGATCAACTACCTGAAATATTTAATTTTTTAAAGTTCAAAACCTAGTTTTTATATTTGCTCAAAATACACTGTTGTCATGTCTATTGTGACAAAAATAATTATATTGCTTCTATAGTGTCAAATTTTGAGTAAACATAATTAAAATGCTCTATTTAAGAGCCAGAAAGTAGATTCCACTCAGAAAAAAAACAAATCAGATACAGAATAACGTGCTGGAAAATAAGAGAAGAAATAGCTGAATTGTAAGCATACAAATAAAAATATAAAAGCTGTAAAATATTGTATATATTTAAAGGGTTTGTTCATGACATGTTGGGTGAAGCACAACTAGCTTGTTCCCTTAATGTTTAACGTCAGCAATGCACTTCAGACAGACAGACAGTCGAGAGTGAGCGAGCACATGCACACACTCTGTACAGTGTTGTACTAGTCAAAAAGATGGTAAATGATTGCTTATTGCTCATGTGTCTAGTACACTCGTCATTAAATTAGAAATAGAGTAGGATGTAGTAAAATCTTTAAAATACATGAAATACTTGTTTGGGTTCATTTAAAAATCAAAACAGTTCAAACAGTCCCGTGCTTGCTGAGTCATTTCGAGTGCCGCCACAATGGCAAAAATGGCTGTTGTTTTTTTTAAGGCCAAGGTTTGTAAGAGTTTACATGTCAGCTTTGACGAAAGATGCAAACAAGCCATCTTCCTGTTCCATGAGGATCTCTGGCTTTTCATACTCCATGATGCATCCTCTCTTCATCACAATGACTAGATCAGCCGTCAGTATCGTATGGACACGATGCTGCGGGGGAAACAATAATGAAATGCACCAAAATTACTTTCATTATGCACAAAGACAAGATGTGCAAAAGAGTATTTCTTTAGTGGTAGAGCAATATAATTGTTCACCTTGACATAATTTTCATGAAAATATCTATACAGTACTGTATAAAATGTTTTAGTCAGGTGTGAAAAAAGTACTGCAAACAAAGAAAACGTCATGTATTCAATGAACAAAATGCAGTAAAATTAAATCAATATTTGGTGTGAGCACCCACTGCCTTCAAAACAGCAGCAATTCTAGCTGAAGTTGCAGTTTTTGCAGACATCTTGTAGAAGTTTGAGTGTTCTCACATCTTTTTGTCTCTTCTTGTAATCCCAAACTCATTCTGTAATCAGTGTAATGCATCATTTCAAAAACTTCTTGTTCTTCTTTGTGCCGAAGATCATTTTTCATGACTTCGTCTGTATGTTTGGAGCCACTGTCCCGCTGCAGGATAAATTTGAAGCCAATCATCTGATGGAATAATAACTATCTGTCTGTATTACACAGCATTTAGAACACCTGACCTTATCTCCAACTCCCTTTGCAGAAATTCTGCCCCAATCATTCAAAGAACCTCCACTATGCTTCACTGTTACCTGTTGTAGCCCATCGACAAACAAATTACCTTCTGCTATAGCCAAATATTTAAAATTTTGTCCCATCAGTTAATTTGCTGCCAAATCACCCGCTGCCATTTTCTGTACCAGTTTCTAAGTTTTTATGCATGCAGATCACTGTTTGGAGGTGTAGCTGCCTGCCTTCCACTGCCCATGGACTTAGATGGGTGTACCTGGGTGCCACTGGTTCCTGGCAGTTCCAGTTCCACCATTTTAGAATGGTAATTAGCTTGTTGTGTCTTTCCTTGGCTAACCACTGCATCTATAATCCACAAAGATCTTGAACATCTTGAAACCTCAGTCTGCTTTGAAATCTTTGTCTGGGAGAGACCTTGTTGATGCAGTATTTCAAGAAACTCTCACTCAACCACACCTTCGTAGCAGAGTTTGGCTGTTTCTCACCCAGTTTAAAGCCTCCTTGGTGTAATTGGTGGGTCATAAACCTGAGTATAACCCCATAAAATCCACGATTTCAAACCATAATTTTCCTTTTGTTAGCTCACAATTTGTAAATTTACACAAATAAACAATACAATTTTTTCACACCATCCTAAAAGCTTGACAGTGTACTATATATTATATTATTGGTTCTAACAGGGTGCACAGACAGGGACTTTTTGGTTACCGACCAATGTGCGAGTTTGTTGATGCCAGGGGCCTGGCCAAAGCATGGTCACTTGTGTGTCCGTACTAAGATGCTGAAGAGACTGTTCTCCTGCGCCAAGAGGTTAAAAGCACTGTCGCTCTCGACCAGATTCCCAGAGGAAAAGACTAGTACCTGCTCAGCCTCCAGGATGGAGGAAACCAGGTGCTGAGTGAGGAAGAGAAGTAGTAGCAGAGGGAAAGAGGGTTGAGTGCAGCAGAATGAAAATCAGAGCTCATGCATCTATTCAGAACATCATTTGCCTTCTGAATGATTTGGAAGGTACAGATATTAGATCAGTGGTAATGGAACGAAACAATCGTAAAAAGATTGACAGCCGAAAAGTTGAGAAAAAGTTCAAAGAGCAGATACAGGAGTTTAGAAGTCTGCTAGTTACTGAACTTCTGAATGAACAATGCTTACAAAAAGACATCAAAGTGCTCATGTACAAGAACTTACCGCTATAGTGACAACTGTTCGATCAGCAAAAGCAGTCATCACCACTTTCTGAAGAATATTTTCCTGTTCAATTTAACATGAAATGTGAATTAGTACAATTCTGACTCTCTGTGTATGTTTACAACAGTCTGTTTCAATCATAACATTTCATTATTAAAGAATAATGTTAATGAAAACAAAAATGTAAATTAAAGCTGCAAGCAGCGATCAAGGGGCTCAAGTACCTCCGGTGCCTCTCAGAGGCCAAAAAAAAGTTAAAATCACATCTTAGTGTCTTGACCCCAAGGTGGCACTAATGAGTGTAAATATTTATTGCCATTGTTTGGGCCAAGATTCTCGTCACATATTTACAAACTGGAAACACGTGTATTAATATTAAATGTTGTTCCTTCTTTGGCCATCTGGTGGTGCTATAACAAAGAGCGTATGGTGTAGATGTGTTTAGACATGGACTGTTAACATAGTTGATACATTTGGGACCAATCTGATTGAATGACTGACATAACTTTTGTTAAAGTGCCCATACCATCAATTTTAAAAAAATGATCTTTCAGTTTGGAACATAGCTCTACGATGGAGGAACATATGTTTCGAGTTTTAGTCTTTGAAAAGTAAGAGTCTGAGATGCTGTGTTTGTTCTTCCAACCAAATCTTTAGCTTAAAACTTACGAATGATAAGTTATTGCTGAGTCGTTTAAAATCCAGTAAAAATAAACGTACAGTAAAATGATAATTGAAGTGTTTATTGAGTTTTGTTTTTTTTTTCAAAATAGTCAACTTCCTGTTATGTACATGTACAGTGGTACCCCGAGATACAAATGCTTAGAGTTCCGAAATGTTCGAGATACGAAAGGTCTTGAAGGAAATTTTTTGCTTCGAGATCTGAAGAAAAATTCGAGATACGAACAATTACAAGGAGTTCCGCTGTATTTTCCGCTTGTTTGTATGACGTCACGTAGCGCTTCCGGGTTCCTGGCGCTCCTTTCTACCAGTGCAAAATGTGTCTGAGACACTTCAACAACACAGAGAAACATTATGTATAGATTACTAATAATGTTCTATAACTCATGTTAGAGTCATGGGTTTTGTAAAAGAAATAACGTTTATAACGTGGAAAGTGCTGTTCTGTAGCACAACTTAGAGAAACCCTGTGACGCTCTCAGAAGTCTCCATCTGTCTGTGCTTGTGTTTGAAACCGTGTTGGTGTCATTAATTCGTGAAATATCTCTTTCATACGTGGAAAAACTTTCATACGTAGTGCCGTAATGTTTTCTGCATCCGTTCCACCTCCTTCGACACGTCGCTTCACTCAAGGTAAGGTTTCACATTTGTGTATATATTACGTATTTTGCTTGTGTTTTATTATCATTTATTGTAATTTATTACATTAACAATGTGTAAATTTAAGGATTGAAGGAACGTTACTTGATTTTTCTCTGGTTTTCCATTTTTTATCAACTTATACTGTTGCTTCTGAAAGTCGGTGCACTGATTAGGCGTTAAAACTTGCTTCGAGATATGAAATGTTTGAGATACGAACATCACCCTGGAACAGATTAATTTTGTATCTCTGGGTATCACTGTACTTCAAATACACTCTAAAAAAGTGGCATGAAACTGAAAAAAAAGCACATTCTGTGCTGCCACTAAGTGGCGCCATAACTGTAACTCGCTATATAGATTTATTCAGACATGGAGTCTTAACATGAACGGTAAATTTGAGGCAGATCGGACCTTGCATGACTTAGTTATTAACAGTTTCATATTCATATCAAAATTTTACAGCAACAGTACACACACACAGTTTAACGAAGTCTTTTCACATTCCATATGCGTTAAGATAAGACTGAGTTTGGAGATGAAAATTTGCTAATTGTGGTTTGTTTTGAATGTGAAACCAAACAAGAACGTCTGCGCTCACAAACCAAGCTGATTTAACATTCAAAGTTGATTTTTATTTGCCCTAAAATACGTTTATCTTTGCGAGAAGAACATTTTATTCACAAAACGCAGTGTGCAAAATGTCATTTGTCACTCAGAAGATCCTCAAAAATATGCTAAAAGCTCTGAACAATTACAATATGGTTTTACGCACCTTTGGTGCTTGAGCTCTAAATATTGTACAATAAATATTGCCCTAAATATAGAACACAAAGCCAAACTCATCATTACATACAATCCCACAATAGCTATTATAGATCAAAGCATTAATTGTACCGTGGCCATGTCTATAGAGGCAGTGGCTTCATCCATGATCAAGATGCTGCTCTTACGAACAAAGGCCCGAGCCAAACAAAAGAGCTGCCGCTGTCCCACACTGAAGTTCTCTCCTCCTTCTGTCACCACAGCATCTAGGAGACAGCAAGGAGCTACACGTAAGGAAAGCAATGATGCTTCACAGCTCTTTGCGTTTCTGTTTCTCTTATTATACACCAAAACTTTTCAACTCAATAATACATTATGCTATAAGCGTTACCTAAATGAGCATGCCTCAAACCACACGATATAATTGATGAACCGTGTGCTAAAAGTGTTGGTAAAGAGGATATAGTTTTACATTTTATATACATTTTCTAAAATCCTACAACTTCCTATTAAAATGAAAAAGACAAAGAATCTGTCAAAATTGTGAAAATTGCTGAATGAAACTGAATGAAGATTCTCCCCTCACACGGGCATTGTCACGGTGGGGGATGTGGGTGTTTTAATACCCACACTTTTCTAAGCTTGAGAGTTCAACTCCCGCACCTTTTCCATCAGTTTCCATCACAGCACAAACAATTCAAGGCCACGAGACTGCAAGTCCTAGATGAAGCATCGCAGATCATGTGATCAGCAGCAGAGCTGTAAGGAGCTTTTTAAAAGCAAGAGGGTTGACTTGAAAGCAGGCTTTAGTATTTTTAGACCTTGTGATAAATAATTCACATTAAATGAAGTTGTCATCATGCAGATTTTGCTGACTGGCTGGCTCTTTAATCCAAAATAAACTTCACATTTAGATAACCGGTGGAAAGACAGTGTCTGCTTGGTGGAGAGTCGAGGTGACGTCATTACTGCACTATTTATTATTTGTGATATGCTCCATTGTTCCTTTGTACATGTTAATTGTTTTGAAAATTGGTCACAATGTACAAAAATTTAACACTGAAAGAATAGAATGCAAAATTGAACGAGTTACACTGTTGGTGGTACATTTATATTGTTGTGAAAAGCTTCTTGTTGTGCATTTGTTAAGATTGATGCCATTTACAACCCATTTATTAACATTATCATGTATTATGTATTAACCTTCATTATGTATTAACATAACAAAAGGCATGTGGCATGTCTGGTTGCTAATCCTAGCAAGGTTAAAAATTCTGTCTAATTGTAAAATACGAAAATGATTTCTGCCAAAATGGGAAATTACCAGAAGATAACCAATTCAAAATCATATTCATTATGAACATGAACAGAAAATGGAATCCTACACAGAGTGAGGGTGTTCGGTCCGGTCAGGGAAATCTAATAACTACATTTTCCAGCTGCTTCCTTGTGTTTGGGCCATTTTAGAGTTTAACACATGGCTATATACATTCATACACAACTTTTACATTTAAACACTGAAAATCTCACATTATTAAAGCTGGAAAATAATGAAAGAAATGTACTGGGCCTTACCCAAACCTCCTGGGAGAGATTTCACCATATTTTTTAACTGAGCGATTTCTAAAGCTTCCCAAAGCCTGTCGTCAGTGCATGTGCACTCAGGGTCCAGATTTAACCTTGAAATGAGGAAACACAATTAATACACCTCATCAAAATTATTGCCTCTTTAGAAAATATCTGAAGAGTAGGTTTTTAATATGTTTGTACTTAATCAATAATAAACTCAACAACACCCAAACATGTTTATGACGTAAAACACATATTTACACTTTAGTGCCATTAATTTGTACCAAAGTCAATAAAGCCATATCATAATCAACACGTGCCTTCAGTCATGATTGAGTCCTAATATATCATGAAATACAGTGGTGTGCACCCTTGTAAAATGTCATGATTTTCCTTTTGTAAAGCAGTTGTTGTCAGAATAAGAAATCTCAGTTAAAAATATCATGTAGAGGTGAAATAAAGTTAATATGTAAAATATGCATGAATTATTTACACAAAATGAGCATTTCCAAAAATGTAGGCCCCAGAAGAGAAAAATAACTTTATATATTTATATGTTCCTCCTTTTGCCTCTGTTCTTTACAAAACATCTCCAGTTCAGTTAAGTTTGATGTTTTGTGAGCTTTAAATCTCACCACAAATGTTCAATATTGTTTAGGTCTGGGGACTGAGATGGCCATTCCAGGACGTTGTACTTGTTCTCCTGCAGAATGCTTTAGTGGATTTGGAGCTGTATTTATTTGGGATCATTGTCTTGCTTCAACACCAAATTTTCCCACCAACAAATTGTACTGTAGGTAACTGTAATGGAAGAATTCTGCTCTCCCCTCTCGAGAGACAAAGTTTTGAGATCTCAGGGTGACAAGGAAAGAGACACAACATGGAGATCATGCATCATCCAAGTCACCGTTTATTGACAGTTTCTTCAGGGGTTTTATATAGTTTGAATAGGTCAGGAGGGGCAAGAAAACAGCCCATATATGCTTTCACTAGGCAGAAAAGTGTGAGCGATGAGTTTTACAGAAGAGGGAGGGAGATGAGAGAGTTCAGTGAAAGTTCACTGCAGCTTTCTGTCCTTATCTGAACTCTCCTGGTCACTACACAAGTCTCTTACATTCTTTGCTCGGTCAGCCTGACCTTAGGAGTTTCTGTCACATACACTCGTAAATGTAATGTAAAAGAATGAAATGAAGAGACTATGGGTTTTCTGTATGTCTGTCACAATTCTGGGATTTCTATCACAGTCACAATACTTACCTGGAAGGCAGGAAACCATTATCAGCTTAGTGATTCACCCAGGATGAGGCTTTGTTGACCTCTGCAACTTACCCAAATTTGTGAATCTCGACTGCATCATTTTGGGTAGTGGGGTCTGCATTCGCTCTATTCCTTGATACATTGGAGTTGTTGTGGCGTAGTGTGTAAGGACATCGACTTTAAATCAGAAGGTTGTTGGTTTCATCACCACAGATTCAAAGGTCGGGTGTTGAATGAGTGCTCCATGAGTGCTCCATTTTTCTCCACGCATAAGGCCCCTTGTTTTTCCCAAATAACTATTAGTTGTATCGGCCTACAGCACCTTATTCCAAAATTGTCTAAATATCCTTTAGCATACCTCCAGTGACATTTTGTGACAAAATAGTTGTTTTGAACAGTGACACGTTTTTTCACATCACTCGTTCACAGAGCATCTAAAGTAAAGTGTGCTGAATAGTTAAACAATGCACAGTGACACCATCTGCAGCAAGATGATCTTGTAGGTGTTTGGAGCTGGTCTGTGGGTTGTCTGTGACTGTTCTAACCATGCTGCGCCTCTGCTTGTGTGAGGTTTTTTTTCCAATCCACCACTTCAGTCCTCCCAATTGCTCACATTGGTTCTCAGCTTTCTGTAAAGCCTTCCCCTAATCCTAATGTTAAACAATCATTGTTTTCAGCTCATCTGAGAGTTGTTTTGAGGCTCCCATAATGCCTGCTTTAAATAATTTCTCATGAATGAATTCACTGGTGTATGGTCAAGGGTCTCAATTTTTTATTCTAATAATTTGTGCTAAATGTATTGAATTCAATAAAATGATAAGCGCGCCTAATTGTGCGTACATGCTTAATTTTGTAAAAATAATTCCATAAATCATAAAAACCTTATTTCACTTCTCACTGTGTTTGCTTCCTATGTGATAAATTTAACAGAAATTTCTTATCCAGACAACAAATGCTTTATAAAGGAAAATCATCACAATTTACTGGGGTGCGAAAACTTTGGCCTCCCTCTATATTTATTTCAATGCACCCTGCACTCACCAAACATCTGCCAATGCTCCTATTGATCACAAGAGGCTTGTTATTGAGCCTATTTTCCTATTTACACAGAGAAACATGTCCTCCAGATCACAGCCTCTTCAGTTACTGCCCAGCGCTTTCCAGATCAAATCAATTGGAGATTATCTCTATCGTCTCTTGGGCACAATGATGCTTATAGCTAATCATATAGAATCATTCCCGACCTCTTATGCTGGTGACTTATTTAATGTCTGAAAGGCCTTTACACACCTATGCGTTTTTTAATACAGGGGTTGCATGCAGTAAATATTTTGCCTAATAATTACACGGCGCTAATGTAACACATCAGCCTGAAAAAAAACACTGCATCATTTTTCAAGAAATGCTGTGATTGGCTTGTCTGGTCACGGGTCTTCAGCCGGAAAAGGCAGCAATAGATGGGGCTCGAGAACAAAACGAGGAGCTGTACTCCCAGAGGGGCAGAAGAAGAGACTATAAAGACTCTGGAGATGCATTCAGTTGTTGCTGAATTTAAACAGCACAAGAGATCAACAGCAGAGGATTTCACAAGGCGTCATTTTAAACAGAATCGCAGAGAACGGTGTCCATGTTCTCAAACAAGCACTCACGAGAAAGATTTGAAAAAAACCTGTGCCACTCTGGTGTGTAAGACTGGGATTATTATCAAAATGGGAGCATACAAGTTTTTAATTCATTTATTGGGTCAAACTACGTAATCCGAAAATAAACCCCCCTTTGAACCACTGTTTATATTGCCGTCTATGCCTTTGTATCCTATGCCTCTGCAACTTCACGTTGCCCTCCGGATGTGGCTCTCATTGGCTGCAGATAATCACAGACATTTTACACACACTGCAGGTTTGTGACTCACCACAGACGCAGATATCTGAGAAGAATCTCGCTAGCCTGTGATTCACAGAGCGAGTCATTTGTACTTCAGTCTGGGCGATTGTCACACGTGTTTAAGAACCCCGATTTGCTCGCGATTCTGGGCATAAACTACAAAAATCATGTCTAAAATTGTGCGCCTGAAACCAGCAGAAGTGGTTTGTTTTCCAGAAAACTAATAGTTTATCTTTATTTTTCACAGACTCACACAGTGTGAATTGCTTCTGTGCCACCGTGGAGGGAATTGCAGGTCAACGAAACGCCATCTAGTGTTCTGGAGAGTGCAGTAATTATTTGATGCAAAAGGGAGACGCTGGGACCTAATGACGCAGACGGAAAAGTAAACGCATGTTCAAACAGACTTGGTTCTTCTAAATGTAAATAATTTTTGGAGCTGCCTGAAATTTTTGGATTGAGTCTGAAAAGAATATATGTAATATATAAAATGCACTCATATGAAAGCGATCAAGTAAAAATGTGTTTTTTTTATGATGACAGGAAGTGAGTACAGTGGTACCCCAAGATACCAATGCTTCAAGTTTTGAAATGTTTGAGATACAAAACGTCTCGCGGGAATTATTATTTTTTTTGCTTCAAGATCCAAAGAAAAGTTCGAGATACGGACATTTACAAGTTTTTTCCTCTTGACGTCATCTTCATGTGCAAAAAGGGTGCTGATACGCTTCAAAACACTTCAACAACACAGCGAAACATTATGTATAGATTAATAATAATGTGCTATAACAAATGTTAGAGTCAAGGTGTCGTAAAAGAAATAACATTTATAAAGTGCTGTTCTGTAGCGTAACTTAGAGAAACTCTGTGATGCTCATTCTGAAGCGTCTCTCCATCTCACACGCTCGGTATTCTCTCCGTTTGTGCTTGAAACCATGTTGGTGTCAGTAATTCATGAAATATCTCGAGAAAGGTAACTTTCATACGTAGTGCCGTAATGTTTTCTGTCATCCGCTCAGTTCCACCTCCTCCGACACATCGCTTCACTCTCAAGGTAAGGTTTCACATTTGTGTACATATTACGTATTTTGATTGTGTTTTATTCTGTTTTATTTTCATTTATTTCATTAACAATGTGTAGATTTAGGGATTGAAGAAACGTTACTTGATTTTTCTATAGTTTTTCATCTACTTATACTGTTGTTTAATTAGGCGTTTTACATGAAAAACTTGCTTCGAGATACAAATTGTTCGACATGCGAAGGTCACCCGGGAAAGGATTAATTTCGTATCTCGGAGTACCACTGTATTACATTTTCCTCGAATGTTAAAGGATGTGAGTTGTAAGAATTACATAAATATAACTTTATTTTTTGCATGTGTTTGTGTGTAATTACCTGATGGAGCCACTGAACAGCACAGGGTCCTGCAGAATGATTGACAGACGGGATCGCAGAGTTTGCAGAGGGAGTCTGCATATGTCAATGCCATCAATTACGATCTTTCCTAATGAAAAGACAAACGTTGATAAATCATAAGTACAGTACTGTGCGAAAGTTTTAGGCAGGTATGAAACAAGCTATTGTTTATTTTTATAACGTGAGCGAGCAAGAGAAAAATCCAACTCAAATCAACACTGAGTTCAAAAAAAGCATCAAACTTGGTGCACTTTTGGAATTTTGTAGGATTGCAGTTAGGTGTAAAATCCACCATGTAAGGCAGGTACTAATGGTCATTGATGTCATAAGAAACCCAGTGATGAACTGAAAGAGAAACAGCTGTAAAGGAGGTTTAAACTAGGTGAGGAACACCAAACTCTGCTACCAAAGCGAGGTTAGGAAAGACAGCTGTCATGGTAAGGTTGAGCACAGCAACAAGGCACCTAAATGGCATTCTTCCCCATATTTATTCTCCAGCAGGACAATGACCCCAAACATACAGCCAGAGTCATTAAAAAATATCTTCTGTGTAAATAAGAACAAAAACGTTCTGGAAGTGAAGGTGTGAAACTCACAGAGCCCTGATCTCAACATCCCTGAGTGTGTCTGGGACTACATAAAGAGACGGAAGGTTGTGAGAAACTACATCCACAAAAGATCCAAAGTTAGTTCTCCATGAGGTTTGGAACAATCTTCAGAAACCGTGTGCAAGTATAGCTAGAAGAATTGCTGCTTTTGAAGGCAAAATGCAGTAACACTGAACATTGATTTGATTCTGATCTCCCCTTTTGTTTATTCACTACATTTTGTTCATCAATGAAAAACAATTCTTAAATAATAATAACTTAAATAATCTCTAATCTTGAACAGACGAACTCTTCCTCTAGGGCAGTGCTTTTGAAATAGTGGTCGCCCGCCCCCCTGGGGAACAAGCTTTTTTGCCATACTAGAATAAAGTGTAATTGCAGATCCGTTACAGTAGTTAGCGCTCTAATTGGCCGAGCATGCACAGTAGTGATGCACGGTTGAGGTATTTTCCAACATGCGGGCCCCACTTTTCATTGTAATTCAAATGAAAACAGTCTTTATTTCAGCCTGAAAGCACTTGGAAACATCGTCCTGTAAACTGACAACAACATATGATTATGACTAAAACCAGGTCATATCAATAACAAAATAATGATACACGTTTTAAACAGTGTATAAAACCAGAATGTGATCACACGTTTTTACGTTCGCTGTGCAAAAAAAGAATGGCATTCACTGTGCCGGGGTTTAATCTATTTCTGCTGAACTCCAGCCCCCGGTGAGCAGAGCTGAGTGTGCGCTCCCTTGATGCGCTTGTGACTGGGACACAGAAAATCATTTTTAACACCTTTGCGAGCCAGGAAATGCGAATGCGCTTGGCTTCACTGTGGGAGACGAGGAATGACTGGTGTGTTTTCTGTGACTAAAAATGCTGGAGCTGAATAAATTAACGCGCCAACTGAAGACATTACATCCCAATCACACCGATTAGCCGCTAGAGTTTTTTCGAGCTAAAACACACCTAAGATTGCCAACAATATTAATAAAGTTATTCTTTGTTGTAAGTTGAGCAATATTTCTTTCTTTTTTCTTTTAATGTTAACAAGGATGCACTGTTATGCAGAGGTGTCCCAATTATATAGACAAATGCTATGAAATCGGGGTCGGGGTGTAACAGAAAATAATTGAGAAGCAATGCTCTAGGGGCAGGATCCCCCCACCAACTCGGAGGGCCCATTCCACCTTTTTCCGACTAATAACCATGCCTTCGGATTTGGAAGTTCGGATTCTCAAACTAGCTGTTTCACATTCGGTGGCAAACCTCCGCTGCACGCACTGGAGGTCCGGGTGTGATAAAGCCAACGTAACCAAATCATCATGAAAAGCAGAGGTTAAATCACGTGGTCCCTAAACCGGACCCTTACTTCAGGAATTCAGCGTGGATCTCATCAACACCAGCTGACTTACCACCAAGGAACTATCATGGGGACATTTTACACACAGGTCCTTACAAACTTTACAACTAACTAAAAACATTAAAATAAAGCTATGGTTAGCTTGGATCATAACATTTATTCTTTCTTTTCCAATTGTTTGTTTCATCTGTCCATCTCAGTTTACAGTGAGCTGACTTTAACACTGTGGTCTGTTTGCCAAGCAGCTCTCAAGATCTTGCATTGAGCTTTATAAGGCCACACTGAAGAGTGTGTGAGTGCACGTCTGATTTTAAACGAATAAAAGGTTAGCTTTGGCTAGAGGTTAATCTCCTCCAAGAAAAATATTTAGGGAATGATGAAAACACATACAACAAGAAATGGAAAAAATGAAAATCTTCAGTTCTTTGAAGATTTTCCTTTTTTCAAAGGTTTTTCTGTGCACTTGTAAGTTCACTTTAATGGGGAGTGTTAGATGGACAGACCTTTGTTTAGCATCCAAACTTCTAAACCTCATGGCAGTTTATCAGTGTGACGGGAACCATGCGGTAACAGCTCACAGGGAGGAATAAAGCTTTCCGGGCCAAGCATCGGACCGTCGAAATCAAAAACATCAGTGACCTTTCTTTCATACTCTCCTCCTTTTTTCTTCTTCGGGGAGTCACAAAGGTTGACATCTCCCCAGCGGCACACTTGAAATGCTCAGCGAACCGAAATGTTTTAGTGAAAGACATGCTGTGATGGCGTACCTTCGAAAACATCCACCATGTTGAAGAATGCCAGAGACAGGGAGGATTTTCCACTGCCCGTCCTGCCACAGATACCCACCTAACACAGAGAGAGCAGCATATGAGCACACAGCTTGACATTTTCACCATGCTTTGGTTTATGCACTCATTCGGCTAAAATACACAACCCCAGGACAGTTACAGTAACCATGTCACGATATGGAGTCAGCTGGGTTGCCATAATTGTATATTGTCTGGCTTCTTGTAAAAATGGTTTAGGCTAATAAAGATAAGAACTGATTATAAATTGTGAAAGTTGCACTTGTATCCAGACTTACACAGAACAATGAGAAAACCTACAGATGACTCACATCAGAACTGGTCACAATTTGTCTTTGTTTGGGGTTCAAAAAGTGGATGTGGCAAAATTGCTCTATAGCGCCACCTTACGCGCTTCAGCTTATGTTGCACATTCAGTTTGTTGTAAGTTAATGAAATCCAGCACACGTGTAGGGTACCAAGACTTAAATATGAGTAAATTGAATCACATTTTCAAACATGACTTGAAATAATAAAAATAAACTCCTAGAGATGTTTGTCTCCAAACTCCACCAGTCTTTTCATGAGGCAAATGGGATGATAAATTGCACAGGGGTTTTTATTGACTATGTGGCATCAAAAGTCAAACATTTGCCATAAACAGGAAGTTGTTAAGTATTTAGCCATGCAATGTCCAATCAGGTTCAAACTTGCCATTTGTGTTAAGAGTCCAAGTCTTAACAAATCTATATAGCAACCTAAAGTGTCAGTTATAGTGGTAACATGGAACATCCCATTTTCTCATTTCCAAAGTGGAAGTGAGGTATTTTTTTTCTATTTATTGACATTGATCAGACATTGTGTTCATCGGTCAAGAGTGTGTGTCCATGTCTGAACACACGCACACACGCTGGCGTGTGGGCTTATGTAAGGGCCCAAAAAAAGCCCCTTTTGCAAATCTCAAACTTCCTCTTAGGGATTGTATCTTTTCATCTGAGAACTCCATCAGTCATATCATAAGGTGTGTCGGATGAGAAATTGCAAAGCTTTGTAGACTTTGTTAAACTATGTAAGCACAGCGCCTGTCGAAAGTTTACTTTTTGCTGTATACAGGAACTCATTATAACATATTGTTACAAAATTTAAGATTGATAATCTTATTAGTTTTGACCAAAATAACCAATTAACAAGTGGTGGGAAGTAATGAAGTAAATGTAATTCATTACTGTACTTAAGTTCGAGTATCTGTACTTTACTTAAGTATTTTAATTTAGCGAGACTTTTTACTTTAACATCACTACATTTCCAAGTCAAATATCATACTTTTTCCTCAACTAAATTTTGTGAAATCAGTCGTTCAGAATCAGTTTCAGTGCAGTTTTCAAACAGCAATGTTTTATGAGTGCCTCAATGAATAATGGAAGAAACTCCCGAAAACTAGTTTCTGTTACTATAATCTGATATGACCAAGTTTTTTTTACGCACAATATAAGTTTTTTTTAGGTACAATATAATAATTCACAGTTTTCTCTGAAACCCACTGCCAGCCATCACTCCTATTGTTAAAGTGCCACAACCCTTTTCTGAGATATTAACATGCATAAAGTGGTGGTCACATAATTAAAATATCAAAAGGTATTTAATTTATTAACTAAATTCAAAAAGTCAAACATGGATAACGTATACATTTTATACAGACTCATAAAATCAAAGTGTTTTTATTTTGATGATTACAACGAATGAAATAACAACTAATGAAAAACTAATTAATCTCAATAAATTAGAATATTGAGAGATATTTCCATATTGAAGACACTTGGAGCCATGCTCTAATCAGATAATGAACTTAAAGCACCGGAAAAGGCCTTTAAATTGTATTTCATTCTAGTTTTCTACGCTACACCACAAGTAACTGCTGACTTGACAGTTTCCCAAAAGATGACCGTCGACACCTTGTAAAGGGAAGGCAAGACACAAAATGTAGTTTTAATAGAAGCAAAGGAATGGAAAAGATGTCGGGTAACACTTTAGAATACTCCTTAGTTAACGCATAACTAAGAGGTAGACTAGTTACAGAATTAACTAGTAACTATCTAGTAATTCTGCAGTAACTACTGTAAACGACTAGGACTAGTTGACTATTGCCACTACTGTCACAGTAACTACTGTAGTAACTACCCTTAACTATCAGTAACTGTTTAATATATACTTAACTACCATTAACCAATCAATAACTACTGTTATCTCTAAAATTCTGTGTTGTCTCTTTAGAATACTGAGAACCAGATAATTGTTCTTTTGATAATTGTCTACACACTGATCCGAATTTTCTGTCCAAAGTTTCGAGCGAAAACACACCTCAATCAAAAAATAGTTTCTAAAAGGTTTCTAAAAGTAGTATGTAAAAGGGCTGCTTGGTGGCGCTCATCCCACATTTTCATAGAGACGTCTACAGAAAACAAGAAAGAAATAGCACGGCAAAAATCCTCTCTTTTTTCCACATTTTTGTCAAACAGCTCCCTGTGATCGTCCACAAACAGTATAAATAGCTCGACATTCATAATGTTATTTGATGTGTTCTTTGATTTCCTCTCTGTTGACATCTTCTTTGTTTGGCCCTGTAGCGCCGAGTGCACCAATGTGTCCTTGACCCAGACAAAAACATCTTGTGCTAATCTCAATTCGGATCGGTGTGTAGAGACCTAATTCAATGTGCTTGTGCTTGTGCTTCCTAAAGCAGCGTAGACAAGGAGGATTTTCTCTGATGATTCTATATTTTGTTGATTACATTCTCTGGTGATCATTGTTATCAGTGAGAGCAGAATTCCAGGTCACCGGCGAGCCTTGAACCGGCAACCTTCTAACTGGAAGGCCACAGTGCTGCCCACTGCACCACCAAGCCGCCCCTTTTCATTCATTATTAAGGTTAAAGGGACTTTGGGGGCAGCTTGTACTTTTTTTCTTTTGTTTCCTTTGCATAACAAACAATCTTTCTGCGTGTATGTTGTGTACCTTCTGTCCAGGGTTAATGTGGGCATTGACATGTTTGAGGACAGGCTTGAGCAGAGAGTCGTAACGAACACACAGATCATGGATGGTTATCTCGCCATGCTGAGGCCAGTCTTCAGGTACCTGTGACACATCTGGAAACACAAAAAAAGATCAAAATAAAAGCAGCCATCATGAAGGCATTAGGAACTTTCTATTTCTATTTTTGAAAGGGTTTTTGTGCATTTGCATTGGAACAAACTCAAAACAAACGTGTTTCATGTTCCAACACATGTAACTGTGCGGTCAGGACAAAGTAGACATAACCCTGACACGGCTGGCAACGCGACCGCAAACCATTAAGTGAACAAAGCTATACATGGATTGAAATGATACAACTTAAACTCTTGGCTACCTCTCTGTTTCCATTAGGTCACTAAAAAGATGATGAATATGCTATTGTTTGCAGCTAGCATTGGCGCTAATGTGCGTGAGCGTGCTTTTCGTTAGGTCATTCCTCCCTCGTCTTCTGATTCTTTACATGCACGTCATGTCATTTATCTTTCAGGTCACTCTGTCCTAATACTGCGAGGAACTCCACATGTAGCAGTGATTATCATTCCAGGAAGCCGTTTTTAATTTTTGTTTAAATGGTACTTTATATCATTACACAAATATTTTAATTACAAACCCATAGAGCCTTCGTAGTTCTCGGACTCAGTGCTCAGGAAGCTGTTGACCTTCTTCACTGCAGCCATCTGGACTTCCAGGTCTGCCAGATTTCTTACCACCCAGTTCAGGTAGTTTGTCAGCTATGAAACAAAACAGATTGTGAATGTTTAATAGCTTTTAAGTTGAGTAATGATAAAAACTAACCCTTTCAGACTAAGCATCCACATCATACATGAAGATATGTTTATTTTGCTTCTGGAGAATTTTACAGGAACGCATCATCTAGTCAAATGTTAGGGAAGCTGTGCATTCAAATAAAGTGATGCATCTGGCAATATTTTGCTCTTAAATACACAAAAGTATGTGAGGTTTCTGTTAATTCACATCTGTAGATATGTTTGCACAAGGTTTTAGGCCAGTGTAAACCTTCAAAAATGCACAGTGAGTGTTTCCTTCCAAACAAGCATCAATTCTTATAGCTACACTTGCAGGGATTTTGATTATAGTTAGGTGTATGATCCACCAGTTATATCAGACAGATAAACTCTGTTACCAAGATGAGGTTGATGTTCTCGTCATGGCGAGATTGAGCACAGCAGCAAGGCACAAGGTGGTTATGCTGCATCAACAAGGTCTCTCTCAGACAATGATTTCAAAACAAACTGGAGTTTTAAGATGTGCTGTTCAAGCGTTTTTGAAAAGGCACAATTAAATGGGCATTAGCTTAGAACTGGCACTAGAAAGAAGTCTGGGAAGAAGTGGTCTTCACCAAAGAGTTGCAGCAAAAAAAAAACATATCTTGAATATTTCCTAAGTGACTTTAGAATAGGCACAAACATAAGAACTGGGGTGCAAAAATAGTAGGTGTCATGGACTAATTAAAATGTTTAAATATTTGACAGTTGCAGAATGCAGTTTGTTCATAGAAGGCTGGATAGTGGAACAATAAGTGGTGTCTGTAGGCAACAGTGAAGCATTGTGGAGGTTCCTTGAACATCTGGGGCTGGGATTCTGCAAATGGAGTTGCAGACTTTGTCAAGATTAATGGTTCATGATGCTGCAAACCCAAGCAGATACTTTTCCATATCCAATATCATCAGGGAGGTATATGATCAGCCCCAAATGTATTCGAAAGCAGGAAAATGACCCCAAACACACAGCCAAAGTCATCAAGAACTAGCAACGAGAACAAGAAGTACTGGAAATGAAGCATGGCCCCCACAGAGCTCTGATCTCAGGATTCCGGGATCACATGAAGTGACAGATGGATGTGAGAAACCATGTCCACAGAAGATATGGTTTTTTTTTAACCGTGTAGAAATGAAGCTAGAATTGATGCTGGTTTGAAGGCAAAGGATCACAGCTATGGATGCACAGAAATGAAAATTCTGGGACGAAAACGAAACCGAAAATTTTAAATGCACTTGGCTGAAAACCGATACCGAAACCGAAAATGGCTTCATTAAAAAACATGTGTAAAATATTTTCTTTTTGTTTGTATGAAAAAAACTACAAATTAATTAAGCATTTAAACTTTTATTGATAAAAAATAACAGTTATAAGGCTGTTTAACAATAACAAAACTAAATAAAATGTCTGTCTGTAACAAAAATGTAAAAAAAAAAAATTCAGTGATTTTAAATTACTATATCAAACAACAAAGCACAAACAGAAGAAAAATAATTGCAAAAATATTGCAACTTTGCGAGACAGGAGGATGGGAGAGGCGTGGCAACAATTTCGGCTTTTATTTTCAGCTCATTCTTACATTTCGGCCGAAATCGATAATCCTATTTCGGCCAAACATTTTCGGCGGTGGAAATTTCGGTGCATCCCTAGTCACAGCAAATATTTCTCCTTTATTCTCACAGTTTTTTGTCCTTTAGTAAAATGAGTAGCACTTCTGTTTTATTTATATTTTTTTTAATTGTTCTTAAAAATTTGTATTTTTGTTTTTGAATGAATAGACATATACAGTGAGGGAAATAAGTATTTGAACACCCTGCTATTTTTATAAGTTCTCCCACTAAGAAATCATGGAGGGATGTGAAATTTTCAGTGTAGGTGTACGTCCACTGTGAGAGACGTGATCTAAAAAGAAAAATATGTAGGATTTTTTAACTATTTATTTGTATGTTACAGTGGTAAATAAGTAATTGAACACCTGTCTATCGGCTAGAATTCTGACCCTCAAAGACCTGTTAGTCCACCTTAAAAAAATCCATCCCCACTCCATTTATTATCCTAAATCAGATGCACCTGGTTGAGATCGTTAGCTGCATAAAGACACCTGTCCACCCGGACAATCAGTAAGACTCCAACTACTACCATCGCCAAGACCAAAGAGCTGTCCAAAGACACCAGAGACAAAATTGTTGACCTTCACAAGCATGAAAAGGGTACGGGGAAATTGCCAAACAGCTTGGGCAAAAAAGGTCCACTGTTGGAGCGGTCATTAGAAAATAGAAGAAGCTATACATGACGGTCAATCTCCCTTGGACTGGGGCTCCACGCAAGATCTCACCTCGTGGGGTCTCGATAAACCTAAGCAAGTTGAGGGTTCAGCTCAGAACTACACGGTAGTAGCTGGTCAATGCCCTGAAAAGAGCTGGGACCACCGTTACAAAGGTTACTGTTGGTAATATACTAAGATGACATGGTTTGAAATGGCACGGAAGGTTCCCCTGGTTAAAGCAGCACAGGTCCAGGTCAGTCTTAAGTTTTGTAATGACCATTTGGATGATCCAGAGGTGTCAAGGGAGAAAGTCACAAGGTCAGATGAGACCAAAATAGAATTCTTTAGTCATAATTCCACTAAGCATGTTTGGAGGAAGAAGAATGATGAGTACCATCCCAAGAACACCATCCCTACTGTGCGGCATGGGGAAGGTTCTGGGGTGCTTTGGGGATGTTTCTCTGCACATGGGACAGGGCGACTGCACTGAATAAAAATGAGGATGACCAGGACCATGTATTGTGAGATTTTGGAGAACAATCTCCTTCCCTCATTTAGAGCACTGAAGATGGGTCGAGGTCTTCCAACATGACAATGACCCGAAGCACACAGCCAGGAGAACAAAGGGGTGAATTTGTAAGAAGCATATCAAGACCAGTCTCCAGACCTAAACCCAATTGAAAACCTTTGGAGGGAACTCAAACTCTGTGTGTCTCAGCGACAGCCCAGAAACCTCGGTGAGTGAGCCAAAGGAGTGGGCCAAAATCCCTCCTGCAGTGTGTGCAAACCTGGTGAAAAACTACAGGAAGCGTTTGACCTCTGTAATCACAAACAAAGGCTACTCTACCAAGTATTAACATGGATTTTCTCAGGTGTTCAAATACTTATTTGCCGCTGTATCATACAAATAAATAGTTTAAAAAAAATCATACATCATGATGTCTGGATTTTTCTTTTTAGACCATGTCTCTCAGACGTGCACGCTGAAAATTTCAGAGCCCTCCATGATTTCTAAGTGGGAGAACTTGCAAAATAGCAGGGTGTTCAAATACTTATTTCCCTCACTGTATATATATGTTTTTTTTTAATAAAGTATGACAGTGATTTTCGACACAGACCTTTTTAAAAGAAACTTTTCAAAAATAAATCAGTTTGAAAGGAGTTAAAATGGATCACTAACTGTTAGTGCATATGTTAGTCCCAGTCCGACCAGACCAGACTGAGAGGTGGTCCAGATTGCTGCCACAGCTGCAGTGAGAACAATCACGGCACCCAGATAATCCTGAGAGAACAAGAAAGAGCTGGTGTTTTCCTTGTGGACCATCTAATCATTTAATAAAGTGTTTCTTTTAATATACATATTAACTTACAGTTCTGACCTCCAGCCACCGGTTGGCAGCAGAGAGAAACAGGTAGGCTGTGTTGTTCGTATCAGTTAGCTCTAACATCCTCTGCTTAAAACGAGCCTCATGTCTAAAAAGAGAGAGCAGATTTTGACATAAATTCGGGAAGATTTTGACAAACCTTTACAAAACTGTTGCATTACTTTCAATCATGGGTGTCTTGAAGGGCAAAAATGTTTATAAGGAATTCAAAGGAATTGCTGAGAGTGCATCATTTTTACAATTACAATACATAAGACATATGTATTTAATCAAATCTAATTTTGTAATGAATCTAACAGGAAAAGGTAAGAAGGTGCTTCCATTCAAAGACCTGAATGCTCGAATTGTGGTGAGGCCCTCCGCCGTTTCAGAGAAATGGCAGAGAAGAGGCAGTTGAGTCGAGTCATCCAGTTCTTGTAGATCTCTGAAGGAGAAAATGAATCAGTTACAGTTTTTGAGTTTGTGAATAAACAATGTTTGCAGCATACAGTCAATTGTAAGAAAATGTCACTTCTTAAGCAAATATTATATGCTCAAAGACAATTTTGATCAGATGTTATCACAGCTTCAAAGAGTAAATTTCTACTAGTCTGTGCCAAAAAATTTTAATATCAAGGGAAAGTCTGTTTATTTAAAAAATAAACTTGTTTGTTACACTACAATGTACAAATATGTCAAGCCTTTATTTGCTTAATTTTTAATCGATGCGGATTAAAGATTTATACAAAATAGAATATCATGACAAAGTTCAACAGTGTAAGCTCTCTGTGTCACAATCTAATCAGTAAATTTACAGTGAAGACTGTTGACATGATGATTGTGCAGAAGATCATCATTGAAAAAGTCAATCACAAAAGAAGAAGATCATAGAACAAAGTATTAGTGTTAGGAAGAAGGGAAGAATGTGGCAGGAAAATTCTGAAATCTTGGGGAGCGGACTGAGGCTGATGCTGGTGCATGGGAAACCAGCACATAAAGAAGTCTGCTTGAACCAAAAACAACCAAAAGGCAGAAAAAAATTCCAGTCCATTCCTAATGCTCCCAACCAGTGTTTTCAAGCCAAGAGAGGTGCAAAAGTCAGTGCGGTTGAAAGTGCAGTGTGAAGTTTCCACAGTCAGTGGTGGTTTGGGGAGCAGTGGCACTTGCTGGAGTGGGTCCGTTGTCTTTTAAAAAGTCCACAAGGATTTTTGGCTTTGCCAAACTCCATGTACCTATTTTAAAAGCCATGGAATAACTGCATTTGATTGGGCTGTAACCCTCACAAGGTCATGGGCTATTGTCCCCTATATTCCAAAATGCAAATGAGCTGAATGCCAATATCAAAGCAACGTTAGATCCCTTAACACCTCACCTTAACTCCTGATGCAGTAGTTGGTGCAAAAAGACCCTTAGAAGTCTCAACACACACCGGTGTGTGCGCCAATCAAATAGTTTTGAATTAAGCAGAAATCACACAACCCACCTATTGTTTAATTTTGATTTTAATTATAAAGTGTAGGTTTCAAAAAGGTTATTAGCTTTGTTGTTGTTGGCTTTAAATGAACATCACAAGAGTTATGATGCATAAAGTACATGCTAATTCAAATGAAAATTTGGGAAAAGGTGTAATCGTCGTTCAGTTGCATTTTACGGACTCTAAATCGATGCCATCTAGTGGTGAAAACAAGGGATAACCATTTGAAGTATAAGACTTGTGATGAGGCTTGTGTTTTTCAAAGTTCTGGCACAAAAAAATGCACAATAGAAAAAAAGTGGAACAGCTTGGAACAGTGTAAAAGGTTTAGGAGAGGTTTGCCTGTTTTTTTTGGCTTTGACTTGACTTTTTGGGGGGATTTGTGAATTTTTATTTTTATATTAACACTTTATAATTTTATTATAAAACATAAAAACTGTTCTCAATTTTTGCAATAACATTTTTGTACAATTTTAGATTTGTTGAGTAATTATTGTGTAGTAAAAAATATTTGTAAAAAATGGGATAAAAGCAATTTACAATTTACAATTTATTTATTAAAATTAAATGTATTACATTTGCCAATTTGCTCTAATATATATATATATATATATATATATATATATTTCCCTTTCAGTCGGTCCCGGAGACGTTAGTCGGGATTAGACCGACTGAATGGGAGCGAATCACCGTGAGAGCGACTGACGAACATATTAACGGGCAAATTAATTTGCAGGCGAAGGTGATTGATTAGCAATCAGCCGGGTATAAAGCCGGGCGTGCCTAAGCCTCAGTATGGAATTTTCCGAGGAGCTGGACCCACTTACCTCCCAGCTTACCTCAGATCCATGACTTCCAGGGCATGGCGAAGGGTAACGTCTCCGTTCCCTATTCAGGGAACGTGGGGTTACGCAAGTAACCTAGACGATATATATATATTAGAGCAAATTGTAAAAACTCTCAAAACAGCCTAGGGTTGTAAAGGTGTAAAGGGTTGATTTTTTTTTGGTTGCCAAATGATTTGGTTCACTAGAACAAATCATATGATTCCTTGACTCCCTCTACCAATAATGAGTTTGATGAGAATGTGAACTTGTGTTTAGGAACATGATACCATCTCTACTTTGTTTAATCACACACAAATGTCTTTGGCCATTGAACCACAAATATATACTCTACACAAACTGCTTACTTGGAAGCAACACGGAAATATTTCTGAATGAAGTAGAAGGTCACGGTCAGGGGCACCAGAGCAATGAGGAAGGCCGGAGTGACGAAAGCAATGACCCCAATGGCCGAGAGACAAAGTAGAGTAGAACGTGTAAGCGACTCCAGTGTCGGAGGAATGTGCTGTGGATAGAAAACCAAATGGACGAACATTAACACAATCATGTGACATTCCTCATCTCTCTAATATGTTACCGTTGCCTGAGGTCACATGTTTGTGCAGAAACCAAAAACTGTTCCTATCAGAGGGGCTAAAATGAAACAGACGCACTTGACACTTCACACTCTCTGTCTCTCACCTGATCGATGATGTTGGTGTCCGCTGAGAAACGATTCAGGATTTGCCCGAGCGGGGTTACATCAAAAAATCTAGCAATGGTTTCCAACAAAGACGTCACATTGATCACATTCCTGGATCAGTTTGTATACGATCTTTTCAGTAAGAAATGGTACGTAAAGCAATCCAGTACCTGATGGGAGCATGAATGATTTTGTTGAGGAGATTGTGGTGAAGATTTGTAGCTGCTGCCACTCCTAGAAACTCTACAGTTAGGGAAGTGATGAGGCAGAGCGCGATCCCAGCCGCACACAGGATAATAAACACTGGCACGTAGGAACGATGCTGTAAAATATCCAAAGGTTCTATTACCAAGTACAGGAAAACCACACTGTGAAGAAACTAACAGAATAATTCACCTCTTCAATTTGTGAGGCATCATCAAACTGAGAATCAGTTGAGTTGAAGAAAGCATCGGCAAAGCTTTGATTTTGCGAGTTCGAAGATGTCCAAGCCGCTAGCCAATAATCGATTGCCACCATGACAGAGTGCTTGGCCAGCTTGGAAGACACCATCAGGAAGACCATAAGGAAGCCACCCGAGGTTAGGTAACGGCAGCACATCTTCAGAGGGATCTTAGAACGGCGGCTGGTTGTGGTGGACATGTTGTCATCGTCTTCCTCCTCAACCTCTTCCTCTATGAACGAGGGGCTAAGTCAAATTCTGTCTTTCTATGTTCATGCTGAGAAGATGACAGATTACCTTCATCCTCGTCATCAACCTGGTTCTTTGCTTCTCTGGAATAGAACGCTCTTCTTAAAGTCTTCCTCTCCAGAGTTGTCTGACTCTCCAGTTCAGTCTCCTGAAACAAAGAGCAGCAGATGCTCGGTGACAATAAAAAAGTGTCACAACACCCTAGAACAGTTTTTTAAATATAAACATATATACATTGAGTCTCTGTCTGCTGAAGACTGTAACCTGAAGCATTTACCGGTACTTCATTTTCAATAATGAAAAGGTTAATTTTTTGGAGTCATTTTAGCACTTCCTGATTTAAAAGGATATGCCGACCAAATGGCATTGCAGTTTCAATCTCTTCTAGGTCACGAAATGATCTGACACTATTTGGTTCTGAAGGTAAGAAAAAAGCTAAGAACTAGAAGAAGTGGTTTTATGATTGTGCTAACTCGACATAAATATGCATGAAATTGTTTTCATTCGTTCGCGAATGTGGGCTCAGTGTTATACAAAAAATGTTCCAAAATAATTTTCTGTTTGCATTCATGTTTGTTTTACTGGTTTCTCAGGAATAAGCGACAACAGTAGGGTAGTAAACAAACTTGAATAATACAGTCCCTGACAAAAGATCTATTTTGCTGAAACGTTATTAACCTGGATTTTAACCTGAAAAGCTAAACTACGTAAATGATATTTAATGTGCTGAAATAAATCAGTTTTACTGAAAAAAAAAAGATTCAACATTTCATTACGACAGAAAGGTCAAATTTTGGCACGATACAAGTTTTGTCGCCTATACATAAATGTAACAAATTTACTGCAAACACACAAAAAAAATCTCAGCAAATTTAGTGGAGCTGTGAGATCCAAATTTATGTATTGTATGACTTCCATTGTATGAGTCCATGAGGTTTGGCAAGGAGTCATACATCAGAAGTAGCAAAGGGAGCAGTCTTGTATGCCTCCCAGAGTTCATCAATATTCTTTGGTTTCATTTCCAATGTTTCCTGTTTCATCTAACCTCAGAAATGCTCAATGATGTTCATGTCTGGTAACTGGGCTGTGGAGATGGAAGTATGTAATGGAGCAACATCCATTTGGCGTCTTTTATGGCAAGGATGTTTTGGTATTTTAGACGATTGATGTTTCCTTCCACCTTTCAGAGCTTTTAGTCTCTTGCACTCCTCCATACTAGATGTACCAGACCAGGATTTTTCAGAAGGTCTCCTGCACAATCCTGCAATGACTGTGGTGTAATTCAGCAGGAGAAATCCAGCTACTGCTACTTTTCCAGCATCCACCCATCCAACTTTAGCAGGCTGGAATGAATGTGCATATGTCACATATTGTCTTTTGTTTAGTTCTTGACACAACCATTTCCCGCAATTGGTAGAGCACTGCGCTAACAAGGCAAAAACCTTGGGTTCAAATCCTGAAAAGCAAAACCTGACAAAAAATTGTGCTCATTCATTCAAATGTAAGTTGCATTGGATAAAAGCGTCTGCCAAATGCATAAATTTTGAGTCAAACAAACTGTTCTGGTTGACACAGGGACTTCATGTGATCTGCTGCAGAGGGACATGGACTGGCCTTGAATTTTTCATGCAACAAATGGTCTGCTCAAGCAGTTGTCTTCCGGGGTCTGCTTGACCTAGGCTTGTCGATAACATCTCTAGTCTCTTCAAATATTTCTTTTAGCCCCTTGATGCTAACACATTGAAGGTGCCTGCCACATCAACAGTGGATCTGGTCTTCAGTCTCTTGATAATCAACACTTTAGAGTCGGGGTAAATCTTAGCCATGTGTACGGAGGTCTAGTTGCAGGTGATGTAGAGTTCTAGTACACTTAATATACACCTGATACATAACTGAGCCATTATTAGTCACAGGGGAAGCTCAGATGACTAGGCAACAACACTTATGACATTCCAAACATTGGCACATTAAGCTTTTTTAGCTAAATTAGACAAATTTAGATTTTTTTTTCAATATTTCATTTTGCACTGATACATTATTATAAAAGCTGTTGGAACATTAACGAGCCATTTTTTTTCTACAGTTAGTAATATATGTGGCATTTCAGGTCAATTTGCACACAAGAGGACAAGAGGTTTGTAAGGACTGTGTGTGAATTTGTGTCTTATTTCCGTAGAACTGCTTGACAGCTGTTTGATTGTGCATTTAGTAACAATGATTACCTGAGACAGTAATTAATGAAGCACCTGAGTAAATCCTCCAGTTCTACGCTGCTCTTTAAACATTCTCAGTCAGCGATTTATGCACTCCTCTTTTTATGCAAATCCACTCCCTGCTAACTCTTTAGTTCAAGTGTGAAAGCCCCCCGCTAAATCTCCAGGGTGCTGTTATACTTTTAGACAGGGACTAAAACAATATTTTTTTATGAGAAGGACCTTTTCAAGCTCTTGATCTTGTCTGTTCATCAGGGTTTTCCAGTGCTCGTAGAGTTCCACATCATGAGTCTGAATGTCCTTCAGCGTTCCTTCTCTCAGCACTGAACCATCCTTCATGGCGATGATCTACCACAGGGAGAAGGTAAGACTGAATACACCAGTTGGAAATAAGTTTATACATTAGGGAACCATCCACAGAATGTTACTCTTTCAGTAAAGAAAACCAAAACGTTACCCAGTCTGCGTGGATGAGGTACTGTAGCTTATGAGTGACCAATACCACAGTCCGTTTGTCATCCTGAAGGAATTTCAGGATGCCTTCCTGCATTAGATGGTCACTGAGGTGGATGTCTAGAGCTGAGAAAGGGTCATCCTAGGGTAAGCAAAGCAAAAACTAGTTTGAACTCATATTCGAGTCTCTGGAACTGATTCCATTGATGTTAAAAAAAAAGAAACAAAGCTGAAAAGCTGTTTCAAAAGTAATCGATTATGTTTGGCCTGCAGTGACACTGAATCAACCTCTGTGACTTGTTGTGATTTGAGACATAGCGTCAGTTTGAGGTATGGGAATCGGAATTCCTGATCCTCTCCAGAAGGGTGTGTAGTTATGTGCAGTAATCTAATAACAGCCCTTTCACATAACTATTTTTCTCCTATCTCTGTCTCATAGTACACTGTGCGATCATATATCAGTTAAGAAATCTCTAAAGGGAGGGCCTCTGAAATCAAATTAAAAACTGGGATCATTTCAGACGCGTGGCATATCGTAGGGTGGAGGTACCTACCAGGAAAACAATGTTGGTGTTCTGGTACAGAGCTCTGGCCACACAGATGCGCTGTCTCTGACCACCACTGAGATTAATTCCCTACACACAAACACAAATTAAACACTTTTAATCCTGATGACATAGCTCAATAGTCATGGTAGTCTCAATAACAAGTCTTTATTGGATTAGCATCACAGCAGCTGAGGTCAGAGACGGCTCGTAGACAGCTAGCCATCCTCTCTTACCCGCTCTCCGATTTCAGTCTGGTCTCCAAAAGGAAGGAGGTCAATATCGGGTTGAAGTGAGCAGGCATCAATCACAGCTTTGTATCTGTTCAAGAGATTAGAGTTTAAAAATACAAGAGATTGTTTCCTCAAGAACCAAAGCTCAGGAATCTTCAGCTCTCTGGGGATTGAAAACGAACAGTGTCTTGACCCAGAGTTTCCACAAAGTTTTATTATAGTCAAGGGCAAGCCTAGAACACTGTAGGAATGTCAACCTCCTAGATTACCAAGCGTCTGCAAAGTGCTGAGTGATTTAAATTCTTTATAAAAAAGGATGCAACTTTCATTTCCAAAGGAGAATTTCACGGCAGTTTATCGTGGTGCACCTTTTGACCAATTCCGAGCATCAAAACAAAATAATGTTTTGCAGTTGGTAGCCATTACGTATGTTTCTTCACTCTTATCATCATGTAAAATGAAGGTTCTCACTTCTTTTTATTATTAAATCGAAATTTGTAACCTTTTTCATGCAATGATTTGTGCTCAAAAATTCGCATCAAATCACAGAGGAATGGTGCGCTATTATGTGTATCTGCATATTTCTACAAATATATGTTATTTCTAAAATTTCCTGTAGAAATCTATGAAAGAGAGAAGCTGAATGTGTGAACTCACTCTCCTGCATGATGTTGCAACTGTGGGGGAGTGGGTGTATTAATACACGCATTTATCCGAAGCTTGATGAGATGAATTCCTACACATTTTTCTACCAGTTTTCACTGTACTGAAGCCAAAAAATTAGGAGGCATTTTAGGTCCACAAGTCCAGTTTTAATGATGCCAGATCATGTAACCAAATGCAGGCCAGCGATGTTAAACCAGTCATTTAACACTTAGTGATGACAAATTAAAAAATGTAGATTAATTAGTTCTAGGTGAAGAAGAATCATGAATACTTGAATCCCTGCTCCCACCAGCTTCACTGTAATTTTAACATAAATCCAGAAAAAACTTCATATTGTGGTGACTGAAACTATTGCAGAAATTTATATCTCCGCTCCACTGACAAAGCTGTTATATGTGTCATATAGGGTTTATTGGGTTGATAGGTGTACCTTATGTATTAATATTGTTAAACGTATACTTGAAAACGGTGTTTACTCTATGCTGTTCAGTAATTAAGTTAATACTAATGAGTTACGCTGTTGGTGGTACATTTGTATTGCTGTGAAACTTGATCTCATAAAGCTGTTCAAGAGCTTCTGGTGGTATTTTTGTTCAGGTCATTTGCAAGTACAACCCTTGGATTGCTAAATTATTTAATGTCAGTCCTAAATAAAATCAATAATCAAACAATAATTTTCCTTTCAGTCTAATTGTCATAAACAAGAAATTGAGTATTCAAAATCATTTCCATTGTCAAACTGAAACGAAAATAGAGTTCCAGGGTGTTGTGACACAGAGTGATGGAGATTGGTTGGGTCAGTGAACTCTAACAACCAGTGGTGTAAAGTAACTAATTATAAATACTTAATTCACGATAATTGAATAGTTTTTCACAGAAATTGTAATAATCTAGTTCTGTATCTGTACCTTTACTACACAACTTTTCTTCAATCTTTCTTCCTATAGTGATTGGCACCTATACCGTCCAATCAATATGCATATAAAGAATTGAACCCCCCCCCCCACTACCACAAATGAGATTGAGCGAATGAAATCAATCCAATACGATCACATCAATGCAATCAAAAGAAATGGAAATAATTTAGCACGAACAGTTTGTTTATTTTATTTTATGGTTTCAATAAGCAGCGATTCTCTCTCTTACTCTTTTTTTGTCTTTCTACTGTTTTGCGCTCTTCATTCAATCTTTCTCTCACTCCCATATTTTGCCCTTGCTCCTGCTTTTTTTCCTCCTCTTTCACTAAATATTTCTCACTTCCTTTCTATTTGCTTCCCATTTTTCTCTTTCTCCCTTTCTTTACTTTTGCTCTCTCTCTATATATAGTTATTTTTTTAAGTCTACATTGTATGATAATTATTTGTTATTTCAGTTCCATGTAAAAACAAATAAAGCTGGCTGTTTTTCTCCAATAAAATGCTATACTTTTTTGTGTTTTTGGCTCACTTTTACTCATCACACTTGAAAAGTTTTAGAAGAGCTACCTTTTACTCATATTACTCAATTTGAGAAATGTAATATTGACAGATGGCACAACAAAATCACAACTACTCACACAATTGTGAAAGATGTATGTAGTATGTCACAGCAGCACAGAAACTACTCAAGCGGATGTTACAAATGAAACAAAGTGAAACCCATCTTTACCTCTGTTTGCTGAAAGGACTTCCAAATGTGATGTTTTCCTCTACAGTGGCATTCAGAAGCCATGACTTCTGCGTTGCGTAGGCCACAGAGTACCTGTTTTTACTTCACCACAACACGATGAGAAGGAAATAAAGAGGATTAATATTTGAATGTAAGGACACTTGTCTTGCCATCACAGCAAACACTAATGGCTGATATGAAATGGAGGAAAAAGCTTGTTAATGATGAGTTTAGCATCACATTAACCAAAATATCAAATGCAGCGAGCCCTTCACTGTGTGAGGTCATCCATGTTTTTTGCAACCTTTTTATTCATCTGTGGCAAAAAAAAAAATACTAAAATTTTTGCTCTGGTAAGTTAAAGCAATCAAAGGGCTCTCGCGCATAGCCTCTTAGTGACCGGTTTATTGCTATATGTACTATAACTACTCCCTTTTTAGGACATTGTTGACGTTTACAAATGAGAATTGTCCAAATTTCCAAACAAAACAGGCAAACTTAATAATGAAAACCACATCATAATGTTCTGTGACCCCCAGGTGGCGCTGTGAATGTGTCTGAATATGTTTCTGTTAAGGTTTTGGCCAATATTCTTGCTACATATATTAAAATTGGTAAAAAGAAGAACCTTATCAATATTTAATGTTGTGTTTCCTGTGACCACCTGGTTGTGCATCAAACCGAGATTATATGTTGTAGTTTAGACCTGGACTACCAATATAGTTGGTAAATTTAGTTCTTATTAGATATTGTATGGCTGAGTCGTCCTTGGCTATTGTATTGGCCATTTACCTCAAGATAAGACTGATAGAGAACGAGTTTATAAAAAAGTATGACAGGCAAAAGTTTTAGAGGATTTTCCAACTCCTCTAACTAACTTCCTGTCGAGTTTGGACTACTTATTTTAAAGTCTTCTGAAGCATGTTGGTTGGCAGTATAGGGCCATTTTTCCACACTCAATTACTGAACCCCAATCAGATGTAAATTTTCAACAGTTCAGACATGTAGGAAATTCTTTGACTTTTCGAGCATGTTCAGACCCTCTAAAATGCACCAAGGCTGCAAAGGATATTGCTCTGAGCAACTACAATAGGGTTCTATGTACCTTTGGTGCTCAAACCCTAATTTAGATTTTGACTACAAATGTGGGTTGCAAACAATATAAAGTACATTTTTAAAACATAGCTTTTATAATGCCTCACCATATCCGATATATCTCCTGTAACATAAACAAAAGAGCTGTTTTATACCTTTGAGTTCCAAAGCTCATGCGGTAATTAAGCAGCTCCATTATTTCCCAAAGAGGTGAAGGCTACCCATATGTTAACACACTTTGCACTGCACATCTCACAAAACCACCAAAATTAAAGCCAGAAAAATGTGTTTAAAATGAAGGGGTTAATGTTTTGGCGGATGAATCCATGAAGAGGAGGGGGTGAAGTCACATCCGCTGAATGTTATCACAAACGAGTACCTCCATTCATCAGGAGAAACCTCCATATCGTGCGCGCTGAAAGTCGCAAGTTAAGCACGTTAGAAGATACAGCAGTTAAGCAATAAATCTTTGATCAAGTGTTTGAGCCTGACGGGCTACAATCATGTAGGTCCCCTGCGCAGGTTTCCAGAGGTCATTGTGTGACTGTAAAGCATGTGAGCATGTAAAGCCTCCAGGGGAAATACCTTATGTTCCCATCGAAGAGAATCTCACAATCAGGCAGTCTGATTGAGTAGACCATTGAAGAGGAAGACAGAGAAACACACACGCACACACACAGATTTGACTAGAGTTAGTTAGTGTATCAGAACATGTTCTGTAAGAACACAACATACTCTCCACTTGAAATGATCACAGAAGGTCTTTCCGAGATAACTGGCTGCTCATTCACACTCACAAATCATAACCAAGCAAAAAACTCAAACGTTCTGTTTATTTTAAGCCTAACTCTGTATATTAATCTTAACCTAATGAAATTTTATTTATTTTGCTTTTTTTTCCCTAGAATTTTTACTAAAAACATTATGGCAAAATGTAACGTTAAGAATCTGAAGAGAGATGTCATTGTTATTACAGAACCTGAAGCTGGACACAATCACCGCACTGTTCGCAAAGACAAACTGAAACTGGGTTACAACATTATTTTTAAATGTACAATTATCTTGCTTTTTCATTACATATAGCTTTACAATTCAAATATTCAGAGATTTTAAGGACTTTAAAGGTAGATCTGCTTGGCTTTGCTCACAAATGCTAATCAGAGACCATCTGCCGTGTGGAGATGGTGAAGGAAAGAAATAGAAAAAGACAATAAAGAGTAAAGAATAGAATGATACACACAAGCAAGACAGTGTACGAACACAAGGGCACATAACACATGATCATATCAGTGTGAACATAAGTGTTGGTACAGAAGAACACTTTGATTAGCATCTGATTTACTCCCCATTGTTAGCAAGTCCGACCAATGGCTCAAACGGCAGCTTTACCAAAGCTCAAGCTCCACAGAGGTTAATAATCGTTTGATATTGTTAACAATGTGTCCGTTCTCACTTGCTCCAGTAGACTTTCCCACTGATGGTTTGCATTTCTCCCAGCATGGCCAACAACAGGGAGGATTTCCCACAGCCTACCTGGCCCACAATCATGGTCAGCTGACCTGAGGAGAGAAATAACATGAGCATTCATCATAAGTTTCAGACAGTAGAGGATTGCATTAGCAGAGCAAATGTAGTGGGTTAAAACCCAGGAGAAAGAAGGAACTGACGAAATTTGCTTGCAATGTATGTCGCTTTGGATAAAATTTCTGCAGATTATTTCTTGACTCTGACTAAAGTTTAAGTTAAATGAACTCCCAGGCTTTGTTGTAATTCTGAGTTCATTCGTTGGTGTGTTTTAACTCCATACCTGAGTTTATTTTGGGGAAAAAAGCACTCAATTGATATCGTTTTTGCTTTGTGCAGTTTATCCTCGGGTTCATGTTATAATTAAAGTTCTGTTTAAAGTTTTCCATACTCTTACTGTTTATGTCTCAGGGTCTGGTTGAGTCATTTTGCAGCATAGGTAATTACTAATTGCTGATTTTGCTAATGAAGCGTATTGTCTAGAATGATATCTATTTCTCAGATCACTAGAACATTTCATCTGCACAGGTGAGCAGGGCAAATGACTCTCTTTAGGAGTGATTATTTTTGGATTAAAGTATTGTTAGTTTCTTGTTGAGAACCAAACATTCGAGTGTTTTCTAATTGGTTAAAAATGGCTAAAATATTACATTGTGATGACCATCTGCATCACGGTGTGTCCTGGTTGGGTAGTCACCATGATGTCATCAGCATATATTGATGCAGATTAGTGTGTGTTATAATGATTATTTTGTGTTTTGCATACCCTTGTTTCCATGGCAACAAATTCCATGGTTCCTTACAGAACATTTAACTCAACTTCTAGTCCAAGCACTGGTCATATCAAGACTCGATTGCTGCAATGCTTTAACCCATCAAATGATACAGAACTCAGCAGCCTGAATGATCTTTAAGGAACCTAGTCGAGCTCACGTCACTCCTCTTCTCATCTCTCTCCACTGGCTTCCCATTGCTGCTTGTATCAAGTTTAAAACTCTGATGCTTTCATACGGGACAGTCACAGGCTTCGCTCCCTCAAAAACTTTTGCAGTCCTACATCCTCTCCAGATGCATGCGTTCAGGAAACGAACATCGTCTGGTGGTTCCATCTTAAAGTGGTAGAAAAATCTATCACCAGAACCTTCTCTTTCACAGTTCCTTGCTGGTAGAATTCTCTTGCCATCCCAGTCCGGAAAGCAGAGTCTCTGATAACCTTTAAAAAGCAACTAAAAACTCTACTTGAGAGTAGACTCTACTCTTTGACTCCCAAACTGTAAGTCGCTTTGGATAAAAGCATCTGCTAAATACATACATGTAAGTGGTCTTCACAGAATAGTTGCAGCCAAAAAGCCATACTTCTGGTGTAGGACATTAAACTCAAGTATGCACAAAAACAGGAACAGGGCTACCAAAAATGTCAGCAGGTGTTTTGGCTGATTGAGTGTAAATATTTAAATATTTGGCTGTAGCAGAATTCAGTTTGTTTATTCAAGGGCTGGAGAGTGGAACAATGATGAGTGTCTTTAGACCACAGTGAAGCATGGTGGAGGTTCCTTAAATGTTGTGTCCGTGCTGTATTGCTTTAAATGGAGTTGGATATTGGGTCAGGATTCTTGGTGTTCTCAATGCTTAGAAACCTTTGCGTATACTTTTCTTTTATTCAATACCAATAGGAAGGGGTAATATTAGCCCCAAACATATTTTTCAGCTGTACTACGGCCTCAAACACAAAGGTACAGTGGTACCACGAGATACGAAATTAATCCGTTCCAGGGTGGCGTTCGTATCGTGAACTTTTCGTATCTCGAAGCAAGTTTTACATGTAAAACGCCTAATCCGTGCAATGACTCTCAGAAACAACAGTATAAATTGATAAAAAAAAATGGAAAAACAGAGAAAAATCCAAGTTTCTTCAATCCTTAAATCTACACATTGTTAATGTAATAAATGATAATAAAACAGAATAAAACACGCACAAAATACGTAATATGTACACAAATGTGAAACCTTACCTTGAGAGTGAAGCGTTGTGTTGGAGGAGGTGGAACGCATGACAGAAGACATTACGGCACCACGTATGAAAGTTAACTTTCTCCAGATATTTCACGGATTACTGACACCAACATGGTTTCAAGCACAAGCGCAGACAGATGGAGAGAACACATCACAGGGTTTCTCTAAGTTGCGCTACAGAAAAGCACTTTCTACGTAATAAACGTTATTTCTTTTACGACACCTTGACTCTAACATTTATTATAGCACATTATTGGTAACCTATACATAATGTTTTGCTCGATTTAAAACTGATTTCAAGTTCTTTGAAGCGTATCAGACACTTTTTGCACAGGGAGATAGGAGCGCCAGTACCCGGAAACGCAGCATGATGTCATAATAGAGCAGAACTGCTTGTGGTGGTTCGTATCTCAAATTTTTCTTCGCATCTCGAAGCAAAAACTTTCCCAAAAACATTAACATTTCGTAACTTGAAGTATTTGTATCTCGGGGTACCACTGTATTTTTTTATTCCTTCAACTTTGCTAAACTAAATGAACAACTGTTGAGAAATCACATATTTTGACATTTAAAAGAGAATGAAGTGCAGCAATAATCACTGTGTACCTGTAGGGATTCGGATGTTGATGTCAGAGAGTGTCGATAAGTTGCTTCCCCAAGTGAAAAAACCATCATTCACCTGAATGAGACATTTACCAAAAAATAAAAACAAGAACGAAGTGTGTTAGTCCAATGGAAACAAACCAGAGGATATTTTAATCTCTACTGCATTCATCCCATGAATCCTTCCCTGAATTTCACTTTCCTAAAGTTTATAAATGATTACAATGCCATCTGTCAGAGCAGCACAGCAGGCAGAGAAGAACTCTGGGAAAACTCATCTGTGAGAACATTAGAGTCAGTGATAGAGCGGGAGTAATGGAAGAGAAGTACTGGACTGAAGGAGTGTAAATGTCAGTGTAGATTAGGACATATTTGTAACCCAGTGAGCGGATGTGACTGGGGGTCACTGTGGGAGAGTCCATGATGACGTGAGTTCAGCCACTGCTTTTATTCTACTAGGCTTGTCCACAGAAAGATAAATGTATTTTTAACCATTATCAGAATGATATTTAACTTTTAATTGAAATCACATTATTGTAAATACATTTTTTGAACTGTTCACCAGTTACTGAACTGGCAAAATAATCTCAAATTGTTTTTCTTATCATTTTTATCATTCACTTGTATCCTAATCAGAAAACCGAATCACATTAACAGCCTAAGATATTACTCTAACCCCTCCTTAAAAGGAATTTGGAAGGAAGTGAATCCTTTGGGGATCAAGAGACAGAGAAGGAACCCGAAAAATCTAAATAAATAAACACTTAAATTAATGTCCCGATTTTTAGCCTTTGTTCTCATGAGAATTGCAAACGGTTCTCAGAGGGAAGCTGAAGCTAAACCATAATGTCTGAAAAACTCAAAGAAAGCCCATATGAGGCCTTTAAATGATCTGAGAATGTGTGTGCGCACGGTGTCAGAGTAGGAGTAAAACAGCCTACTGACCATGACTGGAAGGTTACTGGCTTATGGATGAGATGAGAAAATGCAGATGGCGCTTGCTCTTTGGAGTTTGAGCATTTGCTGAGTAAGCTGCGAATCTCAATGAATTTTCAGAACATTGAGGACAGTGACGTCTGACCTGAACCGCGACATCCTCTGTCTCAGAGGGCCGTAGCTGCCTCCGCAGTGGCTGCTCGTAGTTATCCATGCGATAACGGCCCTTCCTGTTGATCGCCTTTGTCTGCACTCATGAAGAGAAAAAAATTCTCACAAATACACATTCTCTATCTTTTAGGAGATAGAGGGCAGAATACTGCATTTAAAACAAGCAATACAATTTGCAAAAGGTTAACGCCATTTCTAATCTTCTGCCTCTTTTGTCAATTTCTTTGAGCCCTAGTCTTCCTCTGTGGAGCATGTATAGTTACAGTATATATGTATACAGCTTTTCTGGACAGAATTGCTGTAATTCAGCCACATTTGAGGGTTTGCGAGCATGAACCACAAAAAATTCTCAATGGGATTTAAATGACTAGGCCACTCCAAAAACCTTTAGTTTGTCATTATTCCGTTTTTCTTCTGCCACTTTGTGTGTTTTGGGCCGTTGTCCAGCTGTAGAACCCAAGTTCAGTTCAGCTTAAGGTCACGAACAGATTGCTGGACATTGTCCTTCAGACTGTTTTGGTAGACAGCAGAATTCATCGTACCATGTATAGCAGCAAGATACAAAATTGCCCCGGACTATCTCACTACCTTCACCATGCTTTACCATTTCATGTTATTTTTCTGAACTGCTGTGGCACTTGTACAGCAGATGTAATGGGATGCACACCATCCAAAACGTTTAATTGATCATCAAGATTTGAATTAACTTTTATGTTATTTGTCTTCATCTTGAATGATGCAGGCCATTTCTCGATGGTGTCGTTTTGTTCTCAATTGTTTACTAAATTTATGAGATGATGTGTAATTTTTTTGACAATCTTTAGGTCTGCTTCACATTGTCAGACAGGCATTTAAGGGATTCCAAACAGATGTGGTAGTAATCGGGTCTGGTGAAACTGAATTCAGGAGAGATAATTCATAGAAAAATTTGCCTTTTAAAAAATCTTTTTTACATTTGGTTTAATGATTTGAAAAAAGAAAGTGTGAAAACATGCACAAAAAAAATCAGGAAGATGCCAGTAGTTTTTCACACCACTGTATGTATGTGCCTCTCTCCGGGAACAGCTGAGGAACTTCATCTCTACCACGTTTATGAGAGATCTGCTGTGGTAGCCCTCAATAATCACCAGCTCCCGTTTCAGGGCCTCAAGCATGGGAGAGTTTTCTCCAGAGACTAGTGATCATTTGGAGGGTCTGTTACTGGAGGTCATTAACAGTGTAGTGACGTCAAGTTTAGCTCCATTAGTCACTGCTTTTATACACAGTGGACCTCATAAACAAAACAATTATCTAAAAACTGATCCAATGATCTGTGGAGAAGTTAAAGAACAGGAAATGTCAGTCTTTCTTGAAATTGGTGCATTGTTGGTATCCCCAACAACAGGTTGATTCTGATTAAAAAACAAAAAAAATTATTAGCTTATAATACACTTTTATTTACTGGATTTTACAACAATTCCAAAATGATTGGTTTTCCGACTCTTTCTTAAAAAACCCCTCCTTTAGATTAAGCTGTCTGCTGTGATTTGTATTTGGCTACAGAGAACAAAAGAGTAACTGGTATCATATGCCACTATTCCACTGGATTTTACTAATCGACACATCTCACCATGATTCGCTCGGTTTTGGTTTAAACATGTCATCTGCTTCATTATTTTGTTTTAGCTTGGTTACATTATAGTGAATATGACAGAAATGTACAGCCTTGCCATAAATCCCCAAACAACAAGAAGAAATGGCCAACGATTAGCGCACACAGCACGGAACAATGGAGACCATCCAAATAATTGGTATTTTGCACCTTTTTGAGCATTATTGACTACTGTACAATTTGCTTTGATAAATTATCTTTCAAACATTTTTGTCTAATAATGCTTAATATTATTTTTTAGTACAACCACAGATTCTTTTTTATTACCTTACGCAATAATTCCACAACAAACCTGAAAAATACAATTCGGAGTATTTAATTTTGTCATTTTCAATGTAAAAAAGAAATTGAAAAACAGTACTTTTTTATTTTATAACACAAATCAAAAGTGTTAAACAAAAATTCTCAAATCCCAAAAGCAAACCAAAGACAAGGTCAAAACCAGATGAACCTCTCCTAAAAAATAAATAATGTTCCAAGCACTTTTTTTTGCCATTGTGTCTTTTGTGCCAGAACTTTGCCATAACACAGGTCTTGTACTTCCAAGGGTTATCCTTCCTTTACCACTAGATGGCACTTATCAATTTGGAGTGTTTATTATCTCACATTTTAATTTGAATTGAAACCAAGTTTTTTGACACACTGTAGTGATGCATGCACATGATTCTTTCTGGCCAACCAGTCTGGCTCAAGAACTGACCAGTCACTGATCAACATGATGTTGCGTATAATGACCCAGACACACTGGTAAATCAATATGTAAATATCACTGCATACAAATATGAGCGCTCCCACAAAGCAAGGTAGCATAAAATATCAATAAATCACCATTTAACTTATTGAAACTGTAAGAAGGTGAACTAAAAAAACATACATTTGCTTCATACTCAGTGCACAAAAAGTTCGCACATGTGAGCTCTCCAATCTGTAGGCGCTAGCCACATCATGCAATCAACCGATCTCAACTTTCTGTCAGAGAGGAATCAGGAATCACAAAGTCTTGTACTTCTGGTTTCATGTTGTTTGATGCTTGCCATTCAAGTAAAAAAAAATTCATAGAGTGACTGTGGCATTAGCCTGCTTTTACAATCTTTTCCAAATGGTTATGAACAAGTACCACTATAGGGTACAGAATGTGGTAGAAAATCCCTGAAGGAGAACACAACAGGTTTAGCCATTACAAAGCAATTTTTGAGATCTGGAGGATGAGGCTGGTGTAAATGAACTGTTTAGTGAGTACAGCATTGTCTGCATTAAGTTATCTTCTCAGAGAAACCTTTCAGTCTGTATGAAACAAGCTGAACTACTGGTTCCTCACGAGCTCCTAATTAAGTTCCTGATTAACATTTTAATGCACTTCTTGTACGTGTCAGGAGGATTTGAATAAATAAAAAAGCACTATTTGCTCTGTTTGGAATGAAATCTGTCAAAATCTGTTAAAACTCTGAGAAGAGCTGTGTGCTCTGCTCTTCAGCTCAGCCAATTAGGTTTTTGGATACACTGGGGGCGGGCTCATTGTTCGCTCTTTGATTGTGTGGCTCAGCTATCAATCACAGTCAATCTCAGAGGCAATCTGCGACTGGCATGTTCTGACAGTTTTCAAAAACTACAGGAAGAACTACAGATCCTTGTGCTGTGTTGAATTTTACTCCGATATAAATTTAACCACAAATTGCATGACTACTCACATCTCCATGGTATTTGTATTTCTTGCCGACCTCCAAAGACATGGGCATATCTCCATTTCTCCAGCTGTCATCTCCAATCTCATCACTTTGCAGGAACTCGCTGAGCTTCTGCACACTGCCACCAGATTACCAGATCATTAGGAAGACTAATATGATTTAGCAGCTAGGAATATTGATTTAGTTCACCCACATACCTGACGACGGCCTTCACTGCAAACCTAACCACCGTTGATAACAGAAAGAGTGGAGTAACCAAAATGTGGAAAAGGGCCAGAGAGGCAAACGCCTTAGCTGGACTGAGCCTGACCTCTTCAATATAGGCGTGAGTGACAAAAGTCTGCGTGAAAAAGTGCACCATTTAGAAACTGCAAATATGAGTACTGCAAACCAGTAAATCTTTTTAGACTGGAATGACAAACGGTACATTGTAAACTGTAAGTGTTAATTACTTATTTTGATCAATGAACAATAGACAATTTAAATCCTATGAATTTGTGGTATTAAACTGTGCTATTGCCTTCGAAACAGCAGGAGTTCCTCTAGTTGCACTTGCACATGATTTCTGAAGGAACCCTGCAGGGAGGTTGTTCCAAACATCACGTAGACTGAATCACAGATCTCCTGCCGATGTAGCTTTCTCTTCATGTAATCCCAGACACACTCGAGGATGTGAAACTAAAGATAATTTCGAAATGACTTCAGCTGTATATTTAGGGTCTTACTGCAGAGTATACTTGAGAATACAGAAATCGCCTCCCTTATGTTTTATCATCATTTATTACATTAAAAAGGTGTGGATTTAGGGATTGAAGAAACGTTACTTGATTTTTCTCTGGTTTTCCATTTTTTGTTAATCAACTTATTCTGTTGTTTCTGAGAGCCATTGCATGGATTAGGCGTTTTACATGTAAAACTGTAATTCATGGCTATAATTTCATGGCTCAGGGTACCACTGTAATATGAAGTGCGTTTCTTAAATCATCAGCAAGTCGGCTATTTTGCAAAACACTCTAAAAATTGCCACTTTTTCCAGTGTTAAACTTAACGAACTCCAAGAGATTTTATCTATTCGTCTCCAAACTCCATTAGTCAAATGGAATGTTAAATTGTGAAGCTTTTTTGACTTGATTAAACTATGTGCTCAAAGTGGTCGTCGAAAGCAAAATTTCCCTATAAACATTAATTTGTTTTGAGTCAGTCTGATGACTCCCAAACTCACCTAGCATGTTACTAGTCCACATCTGAGCGCATCTACAGAACAATCAATAGCACCAACAGTTCATCACAGAAAGTGCAGGAATTAAGATTATGTACTTAATTTACCAAATAATATGGTCAAAACAATAACAGAAAGTCTCAGTCATAACGTCACTTGATGGTCATGACATGTTCTTTTTTCCTATTTTCCTGAAATTTTAACACTTCTTGCTGGAATACGTCTCCTAATTTAGATTTGGTCATAATGTATAGTGAAACAAATTGCTCACAGGGTGACGGTGCCAGAGGTGCTTCAGCCCTTTGATGGCTGCTTGCCATTTTATATATGGCGCCCCGCCCCCCCAACGGCACCCCCCACCCCCCTTGAAGGTCAAGTTAACCCCCCACCCCCCTTGAAGGTCAAGTTAATTTTATTTTATTTTCGTCGAATAACGACAGAAGTAATTTATATATAACAGGTCTTTGCTTTTTTCTTTTATTAAACTAAATAGCATTATGTTATTTATACGATGGCATGTAATTTCTGTCTCAACGTTTGCGCGTTTACAATTGTCCTCCGTGTCGCGCACGGCGGAGTTCTGCCCCGATGCGCGCGCACCGCGGAGTTCCGCTCCGATGCGCGCGCGCACACACACCCATCAGCGGACAGAGACCGCGCTTTAAACGCTCCCAAGGTGGTGACGAGGACAAAACGTGTTCTGCTGCGAGCAGCAGCTGGTGTAGCTTTCCTACTCCGAATCAAAGTACAGAAAAGAGCCCAAGTGCTGCATGTCTTGCCCCTGACAAGCAGCAAAAGTCTAACCACCACAGAACGACAGGTTTTGACCCAGCTTGGCTGTCAGAGGCGAAATACTCCCCCTGGCTGTACAAGACTGATCTTGGTAAGTAAGTAAATACACACAAGCATGAATGAACGAATTGATAAATAAATTGCTTAATTAATAGCTAGCTAGTTAGTTATACAATGGCATTTCCTGCTTTAAACTATCACTATGTTAAGTTGATTTTTACTATCAGTTATCACTTTAAAGCCTAACAGTTAATGTATTTACAGGTCAAAACAGACATTCACAATAGGCTGCAAGGGGACCATCTTGCAGCCTGCATGCGGATCTCAATAAATGGGCCAGAAGTTTCAGACTATCCATACCAAGATGCTCTGGAAATGTTCTTTCAGAAGCCCAGAAAGATGCACTGCAGTGACAAAAGCTGCACACTTTGTGAATAATTAACATATTAAAATAAATCTGATGTTTAGTGTTTAGTTCAGTGTACAGTTGTTTAGTTATTGTACAGTAATTGTTCAGACATTATAATATATTGGTATACTGCAATTAAAAGAAACATATAAACACTATTAAGTGTTTGTGTGAGTGTTTTGCCGCACCACCCATAACACCACAACCCCCCCCCCCCAAGGCCATGATCCTAGGGGAAACACTTATATTTATATTTCTGAAATATTCTTTGTTTACAGCTTTTTTGCACCTGCTGAAAACTTTTGCACAATGGTGTACAACTCAAATTATTGTGCATGACTCACCGCTAAAACTGCAGCAATGGGGATTGCAGCATTCATAAAGACTGTGGAGACACATAAATGTAATATTTCAGCAGAGCAACAACAAAAACTTGGTAGACTGATGAAATTAGCATATAAAATTGGGATCGGGCAAAGAGAGAGATTTATGGTGATGGAGTGTCTCATACTGGACATTGAGGTGTAGAGCGCAAAGGTCTTCAAACTCGTCAGCTCTTTTTCCCGCGTCTCTTCCACACGGTTGCAGAATATGTTCTCCCATGCATAGAGCTTCAGAAGCTTTATTCCTTTGAGAATCTCTGTCGTCTTTTTAAGGCGATCAGTCGAGTAGTCCTGAGAAAACATAGAGGAGTCTAAAACATGAACTTGCTTATAGACACCTATGCATATGTATGAGAGAAGCTCACCAATGTGCTCTTCTGAGTGTCTGCCAACTTGGTAGCAATGAGATATTGAACTGGAGCTAGCAATAAAATGACACCAGCCCCTATCAATGCGCTTTCACCCAACAAATAGTACAGCAGGATGACTCCCATGATGATCTGTGAGCAGAAATACACATTTAACCTTGTACTGGAATCCAGATGCTGCTAATGCTGTAAATGTGTGGGTGGTGTATACCTGAACTGGCATAGCCCACAAGTTTGGGCATAGGAAAAGAAACCACATAAGTTGATTGGTTTCTATGGCAACAAGGTTGTTGATCTGCCCAAGGGTCATCTCTCCCATTGACATGTTTGAAGTGGAGAGGCGGAGAATTTTATTGTAGATCATCGCCTAAAAACAACTTACATGATAAGTTTGTTGAACTGTTAGAAAACTTAAGAAATTATACAAAAATGCAATGTAAATGTATTAAAAAAAACAATTGTGGAGTAAGGATGCTCTGGAACCAACTCCCTAATAAAATAAAGACCGATCAAATGGAGACCGGTGATGGACAGTAAAAATCTGGGGAAATTTACAGATTTTGACCCAAAATCAACTTCTCTTCCCTCTGGGAGTCAAAGTACTCCCCAGATAGAGCGAGATAAAGAGACGCTCTGCATTATTTCTTCTTCACGGACACTACACCTCCCCAAGCTTCTCCCAACCACTGTAATCTGAACAGGCCATGAGTACAGCGCCTATCATGCCTACAGGAAAATGTCGGCTGTTGACTGCAGTGGTCCCACCTACTTTCCCTGACCCTTCCCCCTCCTGCAATGTTTTTTAATTTATTATGTCTATATGTGCTTGGTTGCAATGGCTTTTTTTAACCTGCTCCACACCACCATCTGTAGGAAAGTGAGGACAAAGCTCTTTTTTTGAGCTAACTTACCCAATGTATACCCATTTCTCTGTTTCTTTCTTTAATCCTACCTCTCAACATTGGCCTATCTTCACACTTTGTCTATGTTTGTGGCCAGACGGGTCTCTTTGTTTTCTATGTGGTCTTTGATTTCTTCTCTATCACTGTATTTTCTTTCAATCACAGAAATTGAGAGGTTTATGCTGTTGGTTGCTGATCACAGGGAGCTGTTTGACAAAAATATAAAGAAAAGAGATTTGTGGTGCTTTATTTCTTTCCTGTTTCCGGTAGACGTCCCTATGAAAATGTTGGATCTGTGCCACCTTGGTGTGTAGAGATTGCCATATTGGATCAACCACCACAAATGAAAGCTGGAGATATTGATGGATATCCATGATGGCATCCAACATTTTCATAGTGACTTCTTACAGAAAACAGGAAAGAAATAGCGTGCCACGAGTTCTCTTTTCTCCATATTTTTGTAAAACAGCTCCCTGTGATCAGCCACCAAAAGTATAAACTGCTCAGCATTCAGGATTTCATCCATGCATTCTTTCATTTCTCCGTCGTCATCTCCTTCTTTCTTGTTTCACCCTGTGGGGCGGAGTGCATCTGTTGTACCGTAACTGCCATCTTTGGTCTTTTAAATATTGCACCATTATTTCCTCGACCCAGACGAAAAGCTCTTTGATGAGATGCCATGCAAAGATTCATGTGAATCTCAATTCACATCGGTGTGTAGAAGCCTTACTTGTGTTATTTCATTAGCAGAAGACTCCTCTTTCTGTGATGCTGCATTGAAACAAATGCCTAAAAAGAGCTATATAGTATATGTGCTATATACTCTAGCACAGTTGACTTACTTTCTTCTGCAACCCTTTCTTTAACCAATCCAGAAGAAGTGCTGCCCTTGCTTTTGCATTCCTTTCAGTATTTGAGTCCTAAAGGCCACACCTTTGTGTTGTTTTACTACAGGGGCTGCATGCAGTAAATCTTTAGCCTTAATTACACAGCGCTAATGTAACTATACACACCAGCCAGAAAAAACGCAATGTGCGTAAAACGCTGTGATTAGCTCGTTTGGTCACACGTCTTCAGCTGGGAAGGGAAGCAATCGACGGTGGTCCAGAACAAAACAAGGAGCTGTACTCCCAGAGGGGCAGAAGAGGAGACTACAGAGACTGTCTGGAGAATTTAAATAGCACAAGAGATTTCAGCAGAGGATTTCACGTGGCAGACAGAATCGCCGTTCTCAAAACTGCGTCTCACAACAAAGACGTCGCAAGAAAGATTTGAAAACAGGGCGAGATCACATGTGCCACTCAGATTCGAAAGACCGGGATTATTAGCAAAATGGGAGCACACAAGTTTTTAATTCATTTACTAGGTCAAAATAAACCGAAAATAAACCCAGATTTGCATGCGATTCTGGGGATAAATTCAAAATCGGGCCAAAATTGTGTGCCTGAAACCAGCTTTAATAACGAAGTGGTTTATTTTCTAGACAATGAATAGAATGTCTTTCATTTTTAGAGATGTGCGATCGCTCAGCCTCTTCTCCTTCTCCATAAACGCGACTCACACTATATGGATTGCTTATGCACAAATTTTTAAATGCAAGAGGAAGACGCAAAAGTGCAGTGCAGCAAACGCATAGGTGTGTAAAAAAAACCCTTTACTCTAAAATTAGAAAATAAATCACACAAATATAAATATACACACACACACACGCACACGCACACACACACACACACACACAAACACACACACACATATATATATAAAGGCACTGCAACCTAAGTGAAAAGGAGAGGAATTTCAATATTCTCCATATGCTAATGTGGGTTTCTTTCCTCCATAAACATGCGTCAGTCAGGTTAATAGAATTCTCTAAATGTGTGTGTGTCTGGCCTGTGATTGACTGGTGATCCAATGTGTGCTGGAGAACCCTTAGACACCCTGAGTTGAAAATGACAAACATCTAATTTTTGATAGAAAAGTGCATCTAAAGAAAAAACGTTTAATAAACATCAAGCTGATGAGGATCGAATGTTCACATTTTTAATACGTAGATTTTGTGTTTTAAAACAAGGGCTAAAAATGTGATTTTGATGCCTCAGTAGTAGACAGTTCACCTGCAGACCACTTACCAACAGAGCCCCTCGCAAGTTGATGCCAGTTTCTATGGTGACGTAGTAAGAAGCCTGGAGGAATGTCCTCTGCAACACCAGAGCCAGGAAGAGTAACACAGCTAGAACAGAGGTGTTCTGCAGGAGCTCCGTGGAAGACATGAAGTACACTCCGAAAGTCATGTTCCCTGTCTGGCGGAACAGAACCACGCTATAAACACCAGCACATAAAGTAAACAGGAGCCACTTAAGCATACTTTAAAACATGACCTTCTTGATGTATCATCACACCCTCAACACACTCTTGATTAATTTCTGCCTTCAAAAAATCCAATTTGAGTGGTGTACACAAAGATTTGGTTGCCTTGGTTCTAGACATGTGGTGAAAGATATGATGTCACTCATTCAATCAGCTGAGTTTTTATTAAATCACAAATGTTTTAGCAGGAACACATCCTTATCTAAAGCTCAGGAGAGTATTTATTCAAACATTCATGACATCAGGCTCATTTGAGCAGAGAGACTATATTGTTGAAATCTAATAACTGCTGTCATCTCAAGACCATGACATAGCTCTCATTAATAGCACTGACGCCTCTCTGACATCACACAGGAAGTGATAAAGAAGGCAAAAATGAACTGAACACACATCAACCAAAGAGTTATGTGAACAGCTTCCTATTCCAAAGCTCAGAACGGACATAATGTTATTGGTCTGTGAGACAATGAAAAATTCATAAATTACAGTTTTTGTTTGTTTTTAACGACATTAGAGCAGCTAGTGGCCAACGGGGAGCTGACTACGTTTAAACAACTTAAACTCTCGAATCAAAACTCGGCTTGCTTGCAATAAAATCCAAAGATAAAAAAAACCCGAAATAGCTGTGTTCGTTTAAACGTTTATTGTCAAAAAGATAAGACATAAGAAAACGTATAAAATCTTCTTATCATTATTATTAAAAGGCAGTTTTAATAAAGTGATTGTGGAAAAACATAAGAAAATATGTAAAATCTAAAAAAAAAAACTAATAATAATAATGATATTAAGAAGAATAATATAATATAAATTATAATACCAAGCAGCTATAGCGGCCGACAGCTGACTATTTGACCAATTAGCTCCTCAAATCGAACATGGGTTGCTTGCAATAAAACCCCCAAAAATATAATAATATAATAACAATAATAATACAAATAATAAACAACAAACATATCAATGTTTTAGTTTATTAGCATTTTATGTAATTATTAAAGCTTTAATTATATATTGTGACGAGCAGCTAGTAGTGGTCGAGGCTAATGCTCAGAGCTCTTAAAAGAGCTATTGTTAGTTCATAAGAGAACTGTTGAAATAGCTCAAAGCAGATTGCAGCAATAATGTTTATTTAACCTCCAAGACTATCATTATAACCAACAACCAATATAGCGGCCACCTGCGCGTAGACCAATCACGCATGGCGCATCATAGACGGTTAACACAAATATGTTGCAACACGATCACATATTTGAGTACACACACATATCTTAATAAAACATACATCCTCAGACACTAAAATAATTAAGCACAACTGTGTAACTTAAAAGTTATTTGCATTACAATTGAAATCTAACCACCTCCCATGATGCACTGGGCGGCGACGTTACACCAGGTCGTCACAATATGTATATTTTAAAGTGCAACATGTAAACACTTTAAACAAAATGTAACATCTAAACAAATACAAAGACTAAGAACAACAGCTTGTCTTACCTTAGTCAACAGTTAGCATATAATGAACAGTTTAGTAAAGAATATAACAATTCCAAAAAGAAAACGACAGGCTGCTAAAACCGGTAAACCGCAGCTGAATAATCATAACCAGTCGGCTCTATATTTAATGTTGTCTACTTCAAAAACAAATTAGAAGTTTGCCTTTCTTTTTGTGTTTTTCTGAGATTTAAATTCACCATTTGGCGATTCTCCGCTTTATGTTCTCCATTTTCTGCACGTGAGGTGGGTGAGCTAAACCTGCGTGCTTAGGCATGCATGCCAATGCGCGTGATAGGTATATGTCAGACTCAGGTAAAATGTCATTCGATATTTCTTTTTTCCATCATCTAGTTCTTATTGCTTGTTTTAAATTAATAAATGTGAATATATAAAAGATAAAAGTCAATAAATATTTAAAATAAATGTGAATATATACCCGGCCCTAGGGGCATAAATAAGTAGGGCCTGGGCCGAAATGCAGGTCTCTAGCCTATGGTGTTAAAATTTTAAATTTGGATAACAAAAAGTTCATTGGAGTGAACAAACAGGAAGTCAATTCTTTTGTGGAAAAATCTAAAACATTACACTTTTGTATGTCACATACACAAACTCCTCCTAGAGATTGCATCTGTTCAAGTCAAAACCCCATCAGTGATATCTTAAGGTATGCTGGATGTTAAATCGCAAAGTTTTGTTGACTTCGTTAAACTATATACGTACAGTGGTCATCAAAAATCAACATTTCGCCATAAAGAGGAAGCTGATATAAGTCAGCCATACAATGCCTGATCAGTCCTAAATTTATATGTTATACTATTAACAGTTCTGAACACATCTACAATGTACTCACCACAAAATGACCACAGGAAATACAAAATTTACAATTGATAAGGTAGTTGTTGTTTTTTACCAATTTTGACATATGTGACAAGAATATTAGCCAAAACAATGACATGAAATATTTACTCAGAAATATTAAGACTCATTAGCGCCACCTAGGGGTCATGACACTTTGAGATATGTTTTTTATTATTTAAATTCCTTATATTATTCAGTCATTTCAACGATTATCACTTGAAAACAACAGTGCCACAAACTGGCCACCAAGACGAGATGGCGCCGTAGGTGCTCAAGCCCTTTTTCATCACTGCTTGTAGCTTTACTTTGAAAATAATTTTGCTTTTTGCTCCAATCAAATTAATCAACTTATTTCAATCAAGCATTTCTTGTTCAAATATCATGGAATGGAGCACACACCTTATTTGTCCGGTCAATCTCTATTGAGTTATCCAGATGCTCCACAATCCCAGAGATGCAGAGGGGTCCTGCAAAACCCAACAGGTCAGCCATGTACCGGAAAGTGCTACTGAGCAGGATTGAACCGCCAAACGCCCGATACATGGATTTCCAGATTGACGGGGACTTCTCTGGGTCCTCTGTGTTCTGCTGTGAAGAAAAAAAACCTCTTGTTATTCAAGACTTTATTAAAACATGTTTTAAGAGATTTAGAGGTTTTACTCTCAACTGTGAAGTCATCTGCACATACCCTCTGTTCCTCATAGGAGTCCTTCAGACGCAGATAGTTGGTTAAGGCCCTCATGGCGATTGGAAGCTTGCCTATCTTCTTCAGTTCAATAGGTCTCTTGTGGGCCCCAATGATGAGTGGATTCATCCACCAGTAGGTTGCTTTGGAAAGAAGGTTGACAAAAGGTTGGAGGAATCGAACTCCCAAGTCTTGCAAATCTTCTGGAGGTTTGACTCTCTGGGGGTTTGTGAAGAACACATACTTCTGCAGGTAAGAAGCAAAAAAGCAAAGAAAATGGGTTGAATGTAACTACAAGCTGAATTCATACATCATTAAATTGATTCTTTCCACAATTTTCTTATTTACATGACTGGACTAATTTTGTCAACTTGAAAAATGATGGTCATGCTTCAACTTGTCAATGCACAAGTAGACTAAATAAGTATCAAAGGCACGCACGTTCTTAGCAGATTAGGAATTCTTAATACCATAAACCCAAAATATGGTCTTAAATTGAATTAGAAGCGATAACAAAAGCAAAGCAGAGCACAAAACAAAGAGGACTGAGCAAAATGAACAAAAATCTAAAATGTAAATTAAAACAATACACAAAAACCAATTCATAGCATGGTCGTAAAATAAAATAAAACAAAATAGAATTGTTTTCTCACCCTGACTCTAATAACGTTGACCTCAACAGCCATGAGTAGACCATACAACACCACAAGCAAAGCTGTGATGCAGAAGCGGAGATGTTGCACCCCCAAGCTCGCTTCTGCAAACTTCCATAGTTTTATCATCTTGGTCATGAATGCCAAAATCCAATAAAAAAATAATGCTGTAAAAGAGTATTTGGTTAGATTTCATATTAGGCAATATCTCCAAAATAAGAAAAGTGGTACCTCGAGATACGAATGCTTCGAGTTACGAAATGTTCGAGATACGAAAGGTCTCGCGGGAAATATTTTGCATCGAGATACAAAAAAAATGTCAAGATTCTCTATTATCCGCTTGTTAAATCGGACGTCGTGCTGCACTTCCGGGTCCTGGCGCTCCATTCTCCCATTGCAGACAGTGCTAAAAGGGGGCTGATACCTAAAAGAAATAGAGGTGTCCTAAAAGAAATAACTGTATAACGTGCAATGTACTGTTCTGTAGCGCAACTTAGAGACACCCAGTGACACCTACTCAGAAGTACTCCCTCCATCCCTTCTCACATGCTCGGTACTGTCTACGCTTGTGCTTGAAACCGTGTTTGTGTTAGTAATTCGTGAAATATCTCGAGAAAGTTAACTTTCATGTGTGGTGCCGTAATGTTTTCTGCCACCTCCTCCAACACATCGCCTCACTCTCAAGGTAAGGTTTCACATTTGTGTACATATTACGTATTTTGTGCGTGTTTTATTGTGTTTTATTATCATTTATTACATTAACAATGTGTAGATTTAAGGATTGAAGAAACGTTACGTGACTTTTCTCTGGTGATCCATTTTTTTTATCAACTTATTCTGTTGTTTCTGAGAGCCGTTGTACGGATTAAGCATTTTACATGTAAAACTTGCTTCGAGATACGAAATGTTCGAGATACAAAAGCCAACCTGGAACGGATTAATTTCGTATCTCGGGGTGTCACTGTAATAAGGTTTTATCATCAGTTATGTAATGAAAGAGCGACACTGTACATACATTATCATTCAATACCAGCATTCAAATGAGCAATGAAATAGATACCAACCCAGCAGCAGTTTGGGGAAATTTGCTGTTTCTATATTGTGGTAGTATACAACAGACGTAGTGGCTGCTATAAAGCCCATGAACGCTGGCATGAAGAGATGCAAGTGATTAGACTCCATCTGCCTACAGTAAGAGATCATACCTAATCTTAGACAAACAAGAACTGCATAGGCACATGAATAAAAAAATTGCGTAGGAGTCTATGGAAACCCACGTGTTGGAAACAATTCCCTCTGCTATCTCACACACATGTACAAACAGCAGAGTGAAGGTGAGGATCCAGCGCAGGTTGTGGCCTGGGAAATGCAGCCAAGTGTTGTGATGGATCTGTACCTTTGAGCTCTGGCTTCCCCAGCCTGGAAACACACATACAGAGCAGTGTCTGTACTTGTTACAAATAGAACTGCCGAAATGCTGCAGAACATCAAGAGAAGCGACGAGGTGCATAGCTGTGGACAAGAACATCTGCTAACCTTTATGTTGTACATCACAATTTGAAAAAAAGGGGCTTTAGGTTTATTGTCATGGGGTTATCAATACACAAAATGTCTTGTGGGTAATATATCTGTTTACTAAGAAATGTAAAAATGAGAAAACAACTCACTTTAGATTACAATCTTTGAGAATAAATTGTTAAAATACTTAAAAAAAACTTTGGACTCAGTGTCAGTTGTACAGTGTTGGTCAAATTCTAGGGCCAGCTTAAGGTGTTAACAAAATCAAGGATCCGTCCAGCCTTTGTCCACTTGGGGAAGAATTCAGTTTAAATTTTATTTTAAAATGCAACACAACCCCAATGTTCTCCAGTGTGCTGAACAAAATAATGCAAAAATATACACACAGATAGACCCTACCCTAAAACAACTTTAAAAATGGGAGTCCATTGCAAAGACTTTTTACACATAGATTGTGTAAGTACAAAGCTGAACAAAATTCATGTTCCAATCTGCTTTGTACATCCCAATCAATGTAAAATCGAGCGCACATACAAAAGCACAACACCTCGCCCCCTCTCCTGCCTCATTTACTTGCATTCAAATATGTTAATGACTGCAAGAAGATGACAAAATTAATGAATAAATCAAACTTTTCAGAAACTGAACTGAAAGAGCTTTCAAAAGAAGGAAAATTATTTAATTTGGAACTTTATTCACAGAATTCTCTGTGAATAATGAAGAGGAAAAAGATGCCGCTAATGTTATGAATCTGAAAACCGTCCACATGTTGTAGGAAAGGTGCTCAGATTTTTATTCAGAACGCAAAAAGAGAATGCAACACTCTTTTGACTTGCTGTGTTTGGTTAAGTCACATTTACCTGTTGTTAGAAATTGGATTAGTGGCGGAGCGCTCATCTCGTAATAAGGTTTTAGTATCAGATGACACAGTTTGTGATGATGTCTTTCCTGCTCTATCACTTTTATTTCAAGTCTATCTAAAACATTCCTGCCAACAAAAAGTCAGAAAATAAAACCTTTACTTAAACAAAATTCCGACGTTTAACTACCATTAGAAACGATCACATGTTGTGATTGCATCTGAATGGCTTTAGTGCACAGACCTTCTCCTGAACACTAGATGGCACTTCGGTGAACTGCAATTCACTCCATGCGACACGGTGGCGCTGATGCAATTCACACTGTGCGTGAGGTGCATTTATAGAAAAGAAGAAGAGGATGGTATTTGTGCTCATAAAATAAAATGTCTAAAAGTTCAATGTTGAACACTCTTCTCTTCTCTACTTCTGCCCCTCTGGGTGTACAGCTCCTCGTTTTGTTTTGGAGCACCACAAACTGCTGCCTTTGACTAAATGAGACATTCTCAGTGGTTCTACGTGTAAAAAAAACGGCTGGTGTGTAAGGTCACATTAGAGCTCTTGTACTTAAAATTAAAGATCTACTACATGCAGTAGATGCATAGGTGTGTAAAAGCCAATACAAAGATTTGATTTTTAGTTCTAAAACACGTCTCGATCGAAAACCACGGGCACCAACGGGACATCACAAATCTGATTGAACTCATGGCGCCAATGAAAAAGAGGTTCAACCAATGAAAGCTGACTCTTTTGATGACGTAAGTAGGACGTGAAAGAGCCGATCGGTGGCGCTCATCCCACATTTTCACAGCGACTTCGTACAGGAAACAGGAAAGAAATAACTCACCACAAATCTCTATTTTCTTTATATTTTTGTCAATTAACAGTATAAACAGCTCAACATCCATTTTTTTCTACAAAATCTGACAGAAATGAATGTGTGCCAAACAAAAAGCTTTTATGGAGAAATGCTATTAGTAAATCTGATTGTGAGTGTGAAAGCTGGTGTACCCCGTGATTTTGTGCAGAATGTTGATACATGCGGCAAACGGTCTGAAAGAGATTCAGATCTGAGAGACACAAAAGGCCCAACCACCATAAAGCTCCCTTGGGACGGAAATGAGCAGCTTGCTAACTGATCACAAGCACCACACAGAAGTGTACACAACCAGGCAAACAGCGACCTATTGACCCTCAATTATTTGAATTCATTCATGCATTCATTTTTTCCTGCCCGCTTTTCCCTTCCGGGGTCATTGGGGGTGCACATCGGCCGAGAGGCGGGGGAACACCCTGGACAGGTCACCAGTCCATCGCAGGGCAACACTGTATCAGTATCAAATACGGTTTAATTTTGGTCAAAAACATAGCCATTCTGTTCCACAAATCATGCTCATACTAGAACAAATCTATATTAGGCTCCTCCTTCCGATATATAAACTTGACTTGACTTGACATTTTCACTGCAGGATCACAACCTTCATTTTTGCAGCTTGAGAGTGGCAAGGCTGGCCTAAACTGGGGCGAGGATTACAAACTAATTAATGCATGGATGACACAAACCAACACACATATGATGTTTTCGCGACACTGTTCACTTGCTGAAGGGTCATACACAGCATCATGATGTTCAGATATCGAACTGGTTTCTTGAGCATGATCTTGTGTTGAGAGTACACAAACCGCAACCACCTCATGACATTACAGCATCTTTGAGGTTTGGTGATTTGGATGATAAGATCATTGATAAAAGTCAAAAACCAAGCTCCAATTAAGAATAACATAACACATTAACACATCTTGAAATATTGTAATCGAATCATTGTATTGTTCCCTAGTGGTAAGTAAGGAATTACATTTTCCAGGACTATTGCTAATCAGTAGTTAGTATCTGTTGCCGCCTGTCTTGTTTTCCTTTCTATGCCTAATAATTCTTCTATGGGAAACATTTTTTCCTTATGAGGTATGGGAGTATTACGAGAGACTAACACGAGCAACAACAGTGACATCGATACACATATTAAAGTAGCCAGAGACAGTATCTCAGCCCCTTAGCTTCTGAAGACGTGACGTGTGTCATAAACATATTAGACGCCAGGGATTCACAGTTTAGGAATTGGAATCTGTGCTTTAACAAGACCTCATAGGAAATCAAAACAGACTGATTGGCATGATTAGATTTCATATATGGATAAGGCTCTCAAAAAGAGAACAGTCAATGGAATTCATACCAATGAAGAGGATAGGGAAGGTGATGAAGAGAAGAAATACGTGAGGGACGAGGTTGAGTGCGTCCACAAAGCAGCCATTGTCCAAAACTCCGTTGTCCACGCTGTAGGCATTACTTCCTCTGTCGTTCCCACAGAAAGACAGGCCCATGGCACCTGGTTGGCTGAGCCTAGATTTGATTTTAAAAGATGTTAGATGTCAGATTGTGACCTAAAGGGTTGCATCTGAACTCTTATAACAAAATCATAAAATTAGAAAAGCATAATAGCACCAGAGTACTCCAATTACTGTGCCCCTCTAATCTTTATCGACGATTATGTCTGGAAAAGTCAACCAGTTTGAGAGTGAGATCAACCAATCCTCTGGAAACAGAGCCTCATTCTGCAATTAACTCTGCAATTTTTCTCAAGAGAACGGAAATTCAACATCGGAAAAAAAGTTTCCGGTCTTACATGTATTACATGTATGTATTAAATTGTATTTTATTTTATACTAATAATTAATAATCTAGTACTTCCTTCAAATAAACAAGACAATCAACCAGAGTACAGCTTTTCTAGTGTCAACAACATCCTCAAAGAGGAAAACCTCAAGGAAACTATTTATCGCACTCTGAGTCATTTATTACAATGTTTACTCTTCAGGAGTTAAACGTATGTATTCTGTGGCCTTACTACAAAACATTTTGTATTGGTATCAAAAATAAATTGCTGAATCTTAGAAGAGCGTTTGTATTTTTTTAAATTAAGGTTTGTTTAAGCCACATCGAGGTAAAGCAAGAGTTTTAAAGCTAATGTAATGAGATGTGAGATAAACAAACTGCTCATTATTCTTACTGGATCCCACCCACTGTATCTGCTATTGAAATCCCTCCACGAGCTTAGAAACACGTTTAACAGCAGCTTCCTGGAACAATCCTATCTGACACTAACAGTACACAAAATATGGTCTAATGTAAAGTGATAAACCTGTCTGATTATTAAATGATTACTTACTGGAGCTTTAGTAGCGTTTCATCCCCGTTGCCTGCTGTTAGAGGGAGCAATTCTCAGGGAATATTATTTTTAGATGTGGTGTATCAGCTGCTCATGGTTTTTCTCTCTCGCTCTTGGATCGTCTTTCCAAACTTGAACAGGAATGTTGGCATGAATGCACAAACCCTGCGATGAAAAAAGAGAACTGTTGTGACACCATGACTGCACGTGTGTCCAATCAATGATGTGTGTTCATAATCCTTTTTTATTTATTACTCGATACAGTTATTTTTAAATTGTTAACTAACTAGGTCTTAAAGTATATATGGAATGAATATGGCATAAGAACTTTTCTGCACCTGTTTCGGATGTTATTGCAGTTATTCTGTAGTTATTAGAGTAGACTTTCTTCACAGGATTCTGTTTTCTCAACAGGTTCACAAAGAATATGATTTTGAGCTCTTGATCAGCTTTATACAGCAATACAAATGTACCACCAACAGTGTAACTCATCAGCATTAGCATAATCACCAACCTTTTCATTGTGCAGGGCATTATGTGCAACACCATTTCATAAATGGTTGAAATTTGTGGCAATAAGCCTCCATAGAACATCCCATTTCAGAACATTTACAACACAATTAACACATAAGAAAAAAGGAACAATGGAACAATGCATATTCAAACCTTTTATCACAGTGTTTGGGTTAAAATGGACCAAAGTTTTGTAATAATAATAAAAATGCAGTCATTCATTCATTTTCAAATCTGCTTATTCCCTTTTTGGGGTCACAGGGGTCTGCTAGTGCCTACCCCCAGTGCACTTTGGGCGAGAGGCGGTGGGTACACCCTGGACAGGTTGCCAGTCCATCGCAGGGATGTTATTGTGTCATTATAAATTAAGTGTTAAATGTCACTTATTGTTACTACATTTTTATTATTATTATAACAAAATTTTGGTCCATTGGGAGTATCGAAAAAGCTCAAAGTCATATTCTTTATGAACCTGTTGAGAACAGAATCCTGTGCAGAAAGTCTACTCTAATAACTACAGAAGTCTGGGACAGAAGAAAAAGAGGCATTCGCTCAGAGCAGATCTCCATCTCACTTTCTTTGTGCTGGGCCTCATATCTCACATTTTTCTGATGTTTGAATAAAAGATTCAAAAGTGTTAACATCAGACAACATACATAAATTCAGATGGCAATTCTGTTCAAGAAATAGCAATATGTTGGATTTTACAAGGCAACATAATAACTAACTGAGGACAATCAATAACCTTTCTCTCAACCATTACACACCAGTGATATCCCATTATGCTCTGCGCTTGAGTAACATCAGTTCAATTAACGGTGCATTGCGTTTATGGCTCATTGTATTAATATTGTTACAGTATCAATATCAAGTAAAATGTTGCTCAATATAACTTTGCCCTTTTGGTCCTTTTTTATATGGTACAGGGTCTATTTTCTTTTTATTGCACATCAGCTTAAAAATAATAACAGAACATCTTCAAAATGATATAATAAAACACTTAAAGACAGCCTTGTATTTCTATGTTTCACACAAGCTCAACATTCTTGAACTGAATTCACAATAAAACACACATTGTTATGAATCGCTTGGGTCCTTATAAATACCTCTACAGCGCATCAGAGCGAAACCGAATTCACATCAGAAATGAGAGTCAAACCGCTTTTCAAAACGCGATTCAAATACATTTCTGACTGCGGAGACACTCACCTACAAGCCTCTGGTCTTAGTTTGTGTCCTCGATAATGTCACAAAAGCACTTCGAACACGGGCAAAGCCGAAGCTGCTGCTGCTGTTTCTCGGTGTCCTTGCGGTATTGAGGGAAGCGCGCATCGGGGACTCGGCGTAGCGTTGCTATGGCGTCAGATGGAAAGGAGGGATGCCCGAACACGAGTGCGTCTCCTTCTGATGACAATGTAGGTCACGTTGGGAAAAAATACACGATGAAGATTCATCGGCACGTTCATAATTTCTCTCACAGAAATAAAAGGATTTGCATGTGGCTCGACAGGAAAGGGAACGTGGATTTTACGCCAGATAAACCAAATCAAGCATGAATAAAATTCATTCATCGTCCAGGGCTGTGCACGCAACGCTGACCTCATGCAATATTTTTATGCATTAAATTATTCTCCGGAGCTTGGGTTTTTTTCATGCAGAAAATACACCCTTGCACACGACGATGCTGTATTGTCTGAGATCCTGGGCTTTCACCATGCAAGGCAGGGATCATAGCCCTGGCGTTTTTGTATTGTTTACATGATAAACTATACAGGTGTAGTTCGTGCTTTTATGAATTGTCCATATTCTAGGGCTGCTGCTAATGATTATTCCTATAATGGATTAGTCAGAGAATCAACTACACTGAAAAAAATAATAAGTAACATTTACTTAAGTGTTTCCAACGCAATTTTTAAGAAAACTTAATTAAAATGTACAAGACAATTCTGAGTAAAATCAACAAAATGCAAGTAATTTGACCTGTACAACTTCATTGAGTAAGTAATTTCTACTTTGATCTAATGTAATTAATATAATTAAGTAAAAAATATTTTAAATTGTATTTTGTTAGTTAGTGGATTAAATAGTGGTTAAATTACTTTAACATAACTAGTTAAATGCAAGTTATAAATGTGAAAGTAAAATATCGTGACAACATTCTCGATTGCATATTTTATTAAAACATCAAAAAAAAAACATGCATGAACATACATAAGCAACATCCAAGTGCAGTTAGTAGAACATGTATTCAAACATTAAATGGTCTGACAAATTTCCATGTCACATTTTTAATGCATGTACAACAAACACAATTCTTTTATATTTGTATACATTATTTTGTGCTTGAACTTTGGACTTCTGTAAGCAATGAATGTTTCTAAAAAGTTTGCCAGTTCACCATAAGACGTTTCATTCATTAATTTTCATTAACATTGATCCGAGAGATGCGGTGGTACACCCTGGACAGGTCGCCAGTCCATCGCAGGGCAACATTCACTCAAACATTCACACCTAAGGGGAATTTAGATTAGTCAATTAACCTAACCGCATGTTTTTTTGTTTTTTGGTACTGTGGTTGAAACCGGAGTACCCAGAGGAAACCTACGCATGCACAGGAAGAACAAGCAAACTCCTCCCAGGAAGGTCACCAGCGAGCCTTGAACCGGCAACCTTCTAATTGGAATGCCACAGTGCTACATTTTGTCTGAAGTTTTTCATATTCATTATATGACATATAAACATACTACGACAAGCAACCTGTCCCGGGTGTATCCCCCCATTCACAAGAAGTATACTGGAGAGAAGCGCCAGCAGAACTCTGTGACCTTGAAAAGGAAGAAGTGAATGAAACAGTATAACGAATAGTAATAATAGATTTTATTTTAAGTGCACACACTCAAGGTCACCTTATGGGGTATATGTCCCGTTTTAGAGGGACAGCACACACAGAATGTAAACAGAACTATTTTCACTACGACTTCTGCGTTCTTTGCAATAGAGCTCAATAATTTAATATTTCACAATGAGTACGTTCTACACCCGTTGTCTCCAAGATCTCTCTGATTAAGGTGAATGATGTGCATCATATGTGTAAACAAAAAAAAACAGCCAAAGCACCATCCAGCAAGCTAAAAGGGGATTTAAATTATCTATAGCCTTAATATATACAGTTTAATCTGAAATTGCTCTGAATGTTGCTCCTCCACTTCATGAGAGAGTTTTTTTTTCCTTTTTAGCATTTACATGATAGAGGTTCGGGAATACTACAGTTATTACTATCCATCGTTACGTGTACAGCGCCACTCCCCTCTCTCCGCTCCCACATACAGGCCTGCTGTGCTTTAACTGTGTAGTCTTTCCAGGCACAATAATCTGATCACTGCTGAAATGTTTACTGAGAACCTTAGAGTTGCTGATGGGACAAAACCGTCTCAGTTTATGTTTACGAAAAACTGTTTGTCAAGGTTGACATCAGCAAGAACAACTGTGAAAATGTAATATCTGTTTAACTTTACTGACGATGTACACAACGAAGTACAAGTTTTTTCTCTTCGAAAGCTATAAACATTTTCTCTGTGTCCAATACAGTAGACTGCAAACTAAAACTTAGTGAGCACTATTACTTCCAGGGCTGAGGTGCGTCATGAGTCTACGTGCAAGTAGTCCATTGCACATGGCCCAAGGTTGACATCACTAGTTAAAGTATATGTTAAGTAGAGGTCTTGAGGTACTGGACTGTAGAGACTTCTGAGATAGTGGTGACTCCTTAGTGAAGAAAGCCAGTGGAGGAACCCTGGAAGTTTCCACAGGGAAGCAACATTGACGACGACTGATGGGCTGATTGGAGTTGATTGTTTCCATGCAATTGTGATTTAAGTTGTGCGCAGAGTTGCAGGTTCTCATAGTATAGACAAAATATAAACATAGTAAAAACAAAACATGCAGTAAATATGAGTAGGAGCCTTTATTTGTCACATAACTGTTACATGTAGTGAAATGAGACCCCTCTGGCCACAAAGATAGACAAGGTGAGGACAGGCCAATGTTGAGAGGTTGGATTTAAAAAAGGAACAGAGAAATGGGTATACATTGGGTAAGTTAGCTCAAAAAAGGAGCTTTGTCCTCACTTTCCTTCAGAGGGCGATGTGGAGCAGGTTAAAAAAGCCATTGCAACCAAGCACATATAGACATAATAAATTAAAAAACATTGCAGGAGAGGGTAGGGTCAGGGAAAGTAGGTGGGACCACTGCAGTCAACAGCCGACATTTTCCTGCAGCCATGATAGGCTCTGTACTCATGGCCCGTTCTGATTACAGCGGTCGGGAGAAGCTTGTGGAGGTGTACTGCCTCCGCCGAGAGTAAGAGAGAAAAATAATGTATTTGCTAATCTGAAGTTTTGAGTCTGGATTTAAATTATACTAGAGAGTTGAAATTACAGATGTCATGTGAAAGAGAGAATTCTCAGAAGAGTGGAGCAACTGAAAGCTCTTGCACCCACAGTCAAGCAGGATAGAAGAGGAGGGTTTGAGGCAGAGGGAAGAAGAGATGACGTAAATGATGTCAGATAACCGTGGTAAAGGTTATGGGTGGCCTTGAATGTGTGAATAAGTATTTTAAATTCTCTTCTGGATTTGAATGCCAGCCAGTGCAGATCATGCAGAATTGGGGTAATATGCTGATTGGATGGGTTTTTGTAAGGGTGTTTGGGACCAGTTGGAAGGCCTGCACCAGTTCGTGATTAGAAAAAAAGGTATTGAAAAAAGTAGATATTCATATTACCACCACCGAAACTAAACTACCACTTTCCAGATAAAAGTCCTGAGGTGAATTCTAGACCAGTTTGGAATGCATAAATTCATGTCAAGACACAAACGCCAGGTCTATGAATTGTACCAAGAAGCAGACATAATCCAAACCCTTAATAGGAAGAGGCTTCAGTGACTGGGTCATAAAAGGAGAAGAACTGAGCAAAGTTTACATTTCTCTGACTAAACCAAGGGGGTAAGCAGCCACTGGGAGGTCCCTGTAAAATCGATTGATGAAAACCCCTCTTTAGATGGAACCACTGATATCGAAAAAGTGTATATTTATTTTGCGATTCCTTGCTCTTGCCATTAAATGATGTGCGATTTCTGAATTGGGACCATGTTTATTTGGGGTCCAGAGGTTTGAGTTTGCATGAAACTAATCCAATGCTGACTGAGCTGCTCTGATCAGAGAGAAGAATCATTTTGGACAGCATAATAATAGTTAGCAAATCACACTTAAAAGTGCTGTTCTTTCTCCAGCAGAACTATGTCCCCGTCAGAAGCAAATAATCCGCTGTACCAACCAGAAACTAACCAGCACTGTCACGACCAGTGTTAAGGAGGGAGGGGCCTGAGGTTTCATTGGGCTAGCTGAATATTTTTTGAGCTAGATAAATGTTTCATTTCTGATACGAGTGAATGGAAATGCAACTAATAGACTTTTTATTATGTTGGCTTATAAACGCTTGGGTTGTTTTTATTATGTTGGCTTGCCTTGACTTCACAGTCAAAATTTGGAAAACTGAAAGTCTCATTTGAAACTTAAAACTCACACCCTACTTGTGTGGTTACCCATCTGTGCAAGAATATACCAAGCACTGTGCAATAATATTTAAATTGGAAATAGGAAAAGAGAAAGGAAATATCATGAAGAAAATAACAAAGAAATGAAGGTTTGTTTATGTTAATCATAGTAACTTAATTTTAGTACTTAATTTTAGTAACATCATCATATTAGCAACTTGATGATCATAGTAGCTCCCTAGCAACCAAAATGTTTACCCTAGCAACCAGAATTTCTGAAATCTATCTCATCTATGGTAAATGATAAAGCCATGGTTTATATAACTTATATTGACAAAGGGGCAGTGGTGGACTGTACTTTACTCAAGTATTTTAATTTGCGGAGACTTTTTATTTTAACTTCACTACATTTCAAAGTCAAATATCCTTTCTATTTATGAGGATAAAAAACGTCATTAATCAGGGTATTGAGTGCTCTTTGAATTGTTTTGGTTGGCACTGAGTGGTATCTACATAGCGCAAATAAAGTTCAGTGTCAGTATAACAGCAGCATTTTATGAGAGCACCTGTGCCTAAATAAATGATGGAAGGAACTCCCGAAACTAGTTTCTGTTACAGTAATCTGATATGAACAGGTTAAATTTACGCACGTTTAGGTACAATGTGGTAAAAGAAACTTGTGAACTCGTGTTTAGACATTAAAAAGTTTTTTTTTTTTTTATTAAACTTGAACTTGCAACTATGTTAAAAAGAAACCTTAAGTTTAAAAGACCTGCTCTGAAATAGTGTTATTTCATTTGGTTCTAAAGGAAAGATTCATGCTTTGGGGCTCTACATCATTTAAATAAGTGTTACCTTCAGAAGAGTCAAAGTCTTTAAGTAAGAGTCTTGACAAAAATTATAATGGTATGTTATAATAAATCCCAGAACTTTGGATAGTTAGGTACAATTTACGGCAAATACTTGTTTTCTGAAGGGGACACTTTTAGTAATATTTTACATAGTGTACTTGGTTTTTTGTACTTTGCCCACCACTGATTGTCCACCATAGCAACCAGTTTTGGATATCTCTATCTTAGTAACCACATTGTAAACCTTCGCAACCAATTGGGCATATCTTTATTTCAGCTAAGGAAAGTTCTAGAGACATGGCACTTGGTTTAACTCATAGTGACATTAGCAACATTTAATAAAAATGCTTTTAAACTGCAATTTTACAAACCAACATCAATGTTTGCCAACTTTAGCCAACTATAATTTTAGTTCCAAATTTACAATATGAGAGCCCCTAATTAAAAATTGTGGTATATCAATGGCCAGACCTGGGTCATGTACTTCTACACAATCACCTTTCTGTCTAACCTTTCTGGGAATTTTGTGAGCAATTCAACTTTTATTGTTTTAGTCACATCTTTGTATCCACTCTCTGGGTAATGCCGCATGATGTGGGACTTCATGGGAAGCAGGGTTTGCTCTTCAGAGGGACTGAACTCAAAGGTCACAGATGCTTTAGGGACTGAAGTGTGATGAGAACTGCTGCAGGCAGCATGTATGTGACTGAAGGAAGTGAGGGTTTACTAAGAGGTTGAAGGAGTAAGGGGTTGAATGGGGATTACTGCAGTGTATTTGTTTGTGCGCGCGTGTGTGGGTGTGTAAACAGTCACATCCCCGGGTAATTCCTCAGAGACCAGAAGGGGGCAGCCCTAAACCCTTCTTCTCCCCCATTAAGAACAGGAAGTTGGACAGGATGCAGCTCATGTGTGAGCTATCAAAGGCCCTTGTGGTGACACCCAGAGCCTGGGACGAGGTGCTTGAGCTGGGGACAGAGGGATGCTGCTGAGGCTGAAGGATTCAGAGGGGCAGGGGGTCAAACACAACCTCTTTGAGAAAGTTCGAGTTTCCCATAACTAAGCTGAGAATCTGCAGTTTCCACACGGCTACAGATGTGGTGTGCGTCATTAAATGAGAGACATGAAGCCTACAGAGACACTTTTAAAGAGCGTAATCAAGCAGAGCTGTTGATTTGTTGTTTACCCCACATCTGTTTCTAAACACAAGATTGTGTTTTGGGACATGGAAGTTCTGGCAAAGCTTTGCTTTTGATGAGCATGACAAAAGGCAAACCTGTTTGTTTCAAGTTAAACCAGATCTGAATGAGAACTCGCCTTCACCGGATGAAATGAGGACCAAAGGCTTCCTTTAATAAGATCTAACTAGAGTAGATAATATCAACATGAACTGGCTAAATGGATTTGATTTAACTGGTTGAGAGAAAAAGAACTATGCTACTCCCAAAACAGCCTACCATGTACAAGGTTTTTTTGGGTTTCTATTTCTATAATGCACTCCATTCTTGTTAGAAATGAACCTAACATGTAGTATATACAAAGTTAGTAAACAACTAGTTTGCCAAATTTTCATGGGATTTGCAACTTATTCCTCCCATTTCTGGTTAGGATAAAGTCACCGTGCATGTTCACAACGACCAACAACTGAATTTTGATTAATTTGAGGGTAATGGTTGGGGTTAGAGTGCTATAACTTTACAGATTAAGCTTTTATTACAAAATAGGCACATGTGGGTGGATAAATAGTTAGATTGTCTGTGTGCCACATACAGATAAAAAAACAACTATGTTTTTAAAAGAAATTATAACTAATGTTGTTTCTCTGAAAACATATAGTCAAATGCTACCAAAGGCATTGGTATACTAAGATTTCTACTGAGATTGTTGCTCAAAACATCAAAAATGTAATTTGCTGTGTTCAAAATAGTGAGAGAAAAACACATTTGTTCATGAAAATATCAACAGTACATAAGGAAATTAATCTCAACAAGGTTCTCAAGTCATTTCTTACAAATGTCACAAGGTTTAAGAAATCTTCTTTAAGAGATTTTCTCAAGGAAATGTTAAATATCAAGGCAGTGATGATACAATATTTAAGTTAAACAAAATATGTACATTTTCACTTTATATGAAAATATAAAGGAATGCTTTCACGTCACACCAATTTACAATGTTTGTGCAGTAAATTTTATAATTATTACTACTGTCAGTATAGATATATGAACATCCTGCTACATGCAAATGCTGCACCACATGGTTTCAGAGTAAATGACTGAGAGAAAAAAAACATATAGCACATATCCCGAAAGACTTCTGAAATCAGCAGCGGTTTGGATCATGAGCAGACCATGCACAAACACGTAGTTTCACTTTGTGCATGGAAACTGTGACTAAGAAGATGTCTGTGTATACGTGTGCAGGATGTACGGATCAGGTACTGACAAACTTCTCCCATGTTGCACCATGAAATGGGGTCTTTTTGTACAGATTCTTGCATGAATTAATAGGGCACTTTTTTCTTAGTACTTTTACCATGCTTTGTAATTTCTTAAATGCGTCTCACCAAATGTGGCTTGCTGAATAGTCGCAAAGTTGTCGATTTGGAACGGAGCCCATGTTTGATTTAGCACCTCACAACTACATATAAATGTAGTATCCAGTTAAAATGCAGCTCAAATCAATATGAGCTATAACTAAGTACCACTATCACTGAGATATTTTGTTTTACTTATGACTGAAATTATTCTTTTTAACCGTTAAATGTTTAATTTTTGTTAAGAAATCAAAGGAAGAAAAAACACTACTGTTGCACTTGAGGGGACATTGTGATGTCAATTGGCTCAGGGTTCTGGGTTCATTGAGGTGGTTGCAGAAGAACAGGAAATCTTCCACACGTCCAAAGCATCATGGATATTTATAAAGACAATAATTTAATGTAAATAAAGAAAGACAGATAAAGAGAAAATCTGAGAAAGCAACAAGTAAGAGACTGGAAACATGAAACTGCACACGTACAGTGCCTCTGTAAAATAAACACTCTCCCCTCCTCACACTCCATCTCTCTGTGTAAACTAATCATAACATACCCTCACATAAACAGTCTTGTACAATACACAGATCTAGATTCAAGTTTAAAGCTAAAACTTTGATCAAACATTAGACACACAGTGTATTCTGGCTCCTCTAAACTTGAAACTGGTCACGTTCTAATTGGAATGTAAGCCAAAGTTAGCCTGAAGCATTGCATGTATAAAAATGCAAATGCAGTTATTATATTATTCATCATTTTTAGTAATATGCTGCCATCTAGTGGTAAAATATGTTGTATTACGCTACAAAATACAGAAATCATTAAAGTCATTAATCTGAGGAAATTATTAGAGTTATTAAAAACAAAATTATAAAGATGATTTAACCCTTAGAAGTCTGGGGCGTTTTTTTACAATATAATATGCTTTAATAAACTTGCTTTAAAGCGGTTTTTATTGCAATACTTGATATATTTTTTTGCATGACTGTTTTCTTATTTTCTTTTTACATTATACAACAATTCTGAAATTGTACAACAATACAGTAAATTTTGACAACTAACTTTTTTATGTTTTATAACAAAATCAAGTTCTGAGACAAAATGAAAATTTATAAATCCACCAAACAGCAAATAAATAAATGAATAAAACAAGGTCAAAACAATGTGAAAAAAAACCCTGGCAAAAAATAAATCTCTTAAACTTTAAACAGCATACCAGTTTAATTCTATTGTTCTTTTTTGAGCCAGAACTTTGAAAAACAAAAGCCATACCACAGGTGTTGCACTTCCAAGAGTTATCCCTTCTTTTCATCACTAGATGGCACTGATGGCACCAATTTAGGGTCTGTAAAAAGAAAATGAAAGACAGTCAAGTATTTTTTTCAGATTTTATTATCAAAACTAATAACCCCTTTGAAGTCCATACATTATATTTGAAATGAAAATGAAACAATAACTGGATTGCATCATTCACTTAATTCAAAACAGCCATTGTGATTGGTAAACACACCGATGTGTGCAGAGACTTCTAGTCATAATTAGGTGTGCAACCTCCATCGTTGGCTTGATCATCGAGCTGAGCTTACCTGAGCCCTTAGCTCACTTACTCACCTGTCTCTTCCTCACTCCAGTAAATCCTCTTCAGCTTCATCAAGTGAGATACAAACCTCTGGAACCCCAGATGAAGAAACTACTAACTCTGGAATCCTCCTCAACAACAACAACAGAGGAGCGACAGCAATCTCCACATCACAAACAGATTATATACTGCCTTATAAACCTGCAAACATCAATAAATATTGTGCACGTTATATAATTATGAGACAGTAACACGTCATCACTGGGTTTTAAAATTTAAACTCAAGTAAACTCTCTTGCTATTGACAAGTTCATTACAGCTCTTACAACACTAAGTTAAATATATTTGAAACAGTCACTTTTTAATTCTAAATATTTATTATTAGATTTTTTTAAAGATTATTTTTGGGTCTTTGTTTTTAAGCATAAAGGATAGAATGGCAACAGGAAGAGAACAGGGCAGAGCGATGGGGAGGTTGGTAAATGACAACAGGATTAGGACTTGAATCCAGTACCCCTGCAAAATCACAGTTATGAGGTAAAAAAATTATAAGTATGCGACATACAAATCTCATAGTTATGATGTAATATCTCAAAATATTCAGATACAATGTACATTTTTTCCTTTTTGGTGAATGTAATTATATTAACTTCCCTTCTTAGCCTAGCTTCCACTACTCTTTCCCAGAGTTTCATTGTGTGGCTCATCAACTTTATGCCTCTGTAGTTGTTACAACTCTGCACATCACCCTTGTTCTTAAAGATTGGCACTAGGACACTTCTCCTCCATTCCTCAGGCATCTTCTCACTCTCTAAAATCCTGTTGAATAACCTAGACAGGAACTCCACTGCTGTCTCTCCTAGACACTTCCACACCTCCACTGGTATGTCATCTGGACCAACAGCCTTTCCACTCTTCATTCTCCCCAGAGCCTTCCTCACCTCATCCTTTCTAATCTTTTCAACTTCCTGCTCTACAATATTCACATCTTCTTCCCTTCTTTCCCTTTCATTCTCCTCATTCATCAACTCCTCAAAATATTCCTTCCATCTTCTCAGCACACTCTCCTCACTTGTTAGCACCTTTCCATCTCTATCTTTAATCACCCTTATCTGTTGTAGACCCTTCCCATCTCTGTCTCTCTGTCTCGCTAATCTATAAAATTCCTTCTCGCCTTCCCTCGTGTCTAACCTGGCATACAACTCATCATATGCTTTCTGTTTGGCCTTTGCCACCTCCCTCTTCACTCTGCGCTGCGATTCCTTGTAGTACTGTCTTCTTTCTTCAGTCCTTTCGATGTCCCACTTCTTTTTAGCTAGCCTCTTCTTCTGGATGATGTCCTGTACTTCCTCATTCCACCACCATGTTTCTTTATCTTCTTTCCTCCTTCCAGCTGACACACCTAGCACCGTTCTCCCTGTCTCCCTGATCACTTCTGCTGTAGTTTCCCAGTCATCTGGAAGCTCTTCCTGGCCACCCAAAGCCTGTCTCAGTTTCTGTCTGAATTCCTCACAATATTCTTCCTTTTTCAACTTCCACCACTTGGTCTTCTTTTCAATCTTTCTCCCCTTCTTCTTCCTGACCACCAGAAACATCCTACACATCACCATCCGATGCTGTCTGGCTACACTCTCCTACCACTACTTTACAGTCTCTGATCTCTCTCAGATTGGCTCGTCTACAAAGGATGTAGTCTACCTGCGTACTCCTACCTCCACTCTTGTAGGTAACTCTATGTTCCTCCCTCTTCTGGAAATAAGTATAACTACAGCCATTACAGCCATCTGTCCTTCAGTTCCTTTCCTTAACATCAAACCTGCCAATCACCTCTGTTGCCCTCGCCAATATGCCTGTTGAAATCTGCTCCCACCACTACTCTCTCCCCTCTAGGAATCCTCTCAATCACCTCATCCAACTCACTCCAGAATCTCTCCTTCCCTTACAACTTACAGCCTACTTGTGGAAAATAACCACTCACTACATTCAACATCACCCCTTCAATTTCTAACTTCAAACTGATCACTCTGTCTGACACTCTTTCACCTCTAAAACATGCCTTACAAACTCCTCCTTCAGGATCACTCCTACCCCATTTCTCTTCCTATCCACACCATAGTAAAACAGCTTGTATCCCCCCAGTACTACACACTTTGCTATCTTTCCACTTAGTCTCCTGCACACACAGAATATCTACCTTCCTTCTCTCCATCATGTCCACCAGCTCTCTACCCTTCCCTGTCATTGTACCACAAAGAGTCTCTATTCTCAGATCTATACTCCTGCCTTTCCTCTTATCTCTTTGTTTACAAATCCTTCTCCCTCCTCTCCTACTTCGACCAACAGTAGTCCAATTTCCACCGGCACCCTGTAAGTCAACAGCACCGGAGGCGGTCGTTGTTAACCCGGGCCTCGACCGATCCGGTATGAAAATCAATTTGATGACTCGCATGTTTGGTTTTTGGCATGTTTTACGCCGCATGCCCTTCCTGACGCAACCCTCTCTATTTATCCGGGCTTGGGACAGGCACAGAAGTCACTGGCTTGAAACCCCTGTGGCTAGATACTCCGTTCAGGAAGTACATTTATTTAATGAACATGTTCTTCACATTGGTTGCACGGTGAGGCGGGTGAGGCTTGAGATTCAAGATCGCAGATTCCTTATTTGTACATGTGTATCTAGCCACAGGGGTTGCAAGCCAGTGACTTCTGTGCCGGTCCTAAAAATGTAATTATTAAATAAAACATATACATTTGTTATCTTAAATAAAGAAACAATGGTTACATTTCTGATTTATTATGTATTTGTTTTGGTAATGTACCCATCAACATACAGATTCGTCTTTGACTATTTGCGGTAACCATAGGTCTTTTATACGTAGATAGCTCGTAAAAAGGTGGCATCTTAGTACGAGACAAGGGACGTCTGCGACTGCGTACTGCACTGGTAAATGGAACTTTAAGTTTATCAGAAGCCGATTTTCAAGACTTTTTCAATACTAAAAATGTCTTGTATAAGAAATGAGTTTTTCTAAAAATTTGTTGTATAATACTCTATGAACATAAATGCATACCTATACTGGTCAGCAATATTCTAACTCAAAAAGATACTCATGATAATATAGAAAAAGTTATCAACAATATAAATTTATATAAAATATAAATAAATAGATAACTAGCATTAGAACAACAACAACAATGATGATGATGATGATGAAGATAATAATAATAATAATAATAATAATAATAATAATAATAATAATAATAATAATAATAATAATAATAATAATAATAATAATAATAAATACAATATCTAATATAATATACTAATAAAGGATTGGGCATTTTACTATTATAGATACAATAACTCAAAGTCAAATATCACAAACTGCTTAATAAAATCAAGTAAATAACACCAGAAAACAAGTAGTATATCTGCAATTCCAAAACAACTGAACTAATGTTTCCGGTTCATCGGAGCTAAAAGAGCATTTAGTGTCAATATCATTTTTATGTCTTTTTAAAGAACACTTGTTAGCTGGGGTAAACTCTATGAACCGATCTTCCGTACCAAGATGGCGCCATGACGAAGTACGTGAAAGGTGTCTACGTATAAAACATCTGTGGGCGACAACAGCAACTAGATAGCGGATTAAAAAAATATTATTACTATTATTATTATTATTATTATTATTATTATTATTATTATTATTATTATTATTATTATTATTATTATTATTATTATTATTATTATTATTATTATTATATGCGGGTATTGTACACTAATAAGGAAATCACATAAATATTTTTCCTTTCACATTGCGTCTGTTAATATTACACCTTGTAAAATCGGCAGTTTAGACCCCTTAGCTCGTGCCTAATCAAGCAAACAAACAAAAAGCGGTCACCATCTCCATAGCAACAAGCTCAAACATGCAGCTGAGAGCCCGGTGAAACCTTGAAACATGGAGCCCGCACCCGCGACGCACTATGGACCATTAGACAAAAAAAATCCTGTTTTGTCAGCTTTTCAAAGTGAATTAAAAGAGTTTAAGTCACATATAAAGAAGCTGTCGAGCTGTCCTAGCGGCGACTATCGTCCTTACTCCAGAGGGTAAGGCAATTAAGTTATCTTGGTTTTATTCTTGCTCTATCTATAACGGTTACGTTGTGGTTATAAAATGGCAGGTCCATAAAGCTGAATGAAATATGGAACAAGTATAAACCTAGGCTCCCCCAATCGTATTTCGAAGAGCACCTGTTACAGTTATCAGATTTCCTTTTGGACTCTAAGGTAATCGAACCTTATGGTTATTATTATTCCATAGCATTTTTGCAGACTGTTATTGACTGTAATGATCTTCTTTCTCGTTTCCTCACAGTTTTACAGGCTTGCTCTCTGGCAAGGCTACAGACTCTATCTGCAGCAGTTTTGTACAGTGAGCCTGGAAAGCATTCAGGATCTGGAGCTCTTTAAACTGTACTTCTCTCGTGGCTTTGAGTCAAAGAGAGCCAAGCTGACTGTAATAAATAATTCCATAAATATATTGCATGTTTATCCTGTTTTAATGACATATCTATCCTTGTTTCTGTTAGTTCCGCGCCCTTCAGGGAGAATGTCTGTGCATCTTCTATTTGGAGAGAGAGATATCTGGACCTCTGGATGAGAGAGGCGTTGAAAACCTGCTGAGCATCCTGGGTTTTTTACGCATCCTAATGGAGGCTGTTCTACCTGATGAAGCCTTGTGCTGGATCCTGTATAATGGTAGCTTTAACTGTACTCGTGTGCTTAATGGGAGTGTAACGGTACAGTCCAAACCCATCATTGGAAAATACATTTAGATTTTTACAATATATACAGTGTTTAACATAAACGAGTGCACCATAGCACAAAAGTAGTCATTTAATCAGTAGCTCAGTGAACAAAAGAACAATTTCCAGACTTTTCACAAGGCTGTGTTTTGTTATACACTTATTTAACTCTAAAACCAATGCATCGAGTGTTTCATACGAGCGCTGTGATTTTTAAGACCAGCACAAGTCTTCAAGCCATGTTCGACAGATTGCAGCATCGATCTTTCTACATTCTTCAAGAAGAACCTCTTCTAGAGCTGCATGCTGGATGGAGAGCGACACTCCAGAATTCCCTGCAGGGGTTCAGATCAGAAGATGTTCGATCACCTTCACCCTGATCTTCTTCACAAATGCAGCAGGAGCTTTAGTCGTGTGTTGGGGATCATTGTCGTGCTGGAGTGATGGCAGCATCTTCTCCTTCAGTATTGAGCAGAACATTGTTGAGTTCATGATGCCATCAATGAAATGCAGCTCCCCAACACCAGCAGCTCTCCTGCAGCCCCACATCAGGACACCACCGCCACCATGTTTCACTGTAGGCACTAGGCATTTCTGTCTGAAATCTTCACCTTTACGACGTCGTACAGTTTTTAAAAGCATTCGTTCTAGAAACAGAGATCTTTGTTTCATCGCTCCAGAGTCTAGAGTCCCAGGAGTCTTCATCTTCTTCAGCATGGGCTTTAGGAGAGGCTCCTTCGTGCACGATACCCATGCTGCCGTTCCTCTGCAGTGTGCGCCGTATGGTTCATGGGAAACGCTCGCTCCAGTTTAGCTTCTACTGCTTTATCTAACTGCAGGAGATTTTCTTCAACCTTCTCACCAGAAGACGCTCCTGTCGAGATGTTCGCTTCCATCTTTCTGAAATGTTTAGATCACCTTTGCTGCAGTATTTTGAATGTATGTAACACTTTGCTGATCTTCTTGTAGCCCTCAGCTTTATGTGTAAAGAAATGATTTGTTTTCTCAGATTTTGTGACATTTTTCTTCCATGGGGAGCCATTGCTGACAGCATGAAATGGGAGGGGCTTTTCATTGTTAAGTAATGCCCTTTTATAGTTCCCTGTCTGCTGGACTCCCCTGAAATGAATCGTTAGAATCACCAGCGGTTGAACACCTTTCATTAGAATGTTGTAGTTCGGCTTAAGTAAAAGTAAAAGTACAGATGCTAAACTAAATGAACTCATGTAAAGATCATACATTTGTAAATCTACTTACTAAATTTCAATTTCTGGGAAAAGCTACTCAATTACAGTAATTTGATTATTTGTTACTTTACACCACTCGTGGTGAGAACATGATCAAACTCTGATCAGAACTAAAAACAAAAAAAGAGACAAACACATGCTTTTTGCACGAAAACAGCCGCCGTATGTGCTTGCACGTGGCATTATGGCGTTTGTTTGTTTCCATAGCAGCGTTCTCTCTCGCTCGTTCTCTGAGGCCCATTGCACAGCTCAATTTATATTTCTGTGTCAAGCCTACACATGGGCTACATCATCATCACCTCTGTGTGCATGCAGACCCCAGCACTGGAGCTTGCTATACACCACCATAACTTCTTGCAGCTTAGACGTTAAGCTCCGTGATTGGTTGGTTTCGTAGCAGAAGTTCACAACGCGAAACACAGACCACTGGCGTTTATGAAATTCTATTGCAGTCAGACTAGGCAGTAAACACCATCATCCACCCACTAGGGGACAGATTGCATTTGTGATGAAGAGAGCTTGTTTTATGATGCATTGTAATATATTGTACCGTCATATTTAAAATGGTGATTGTGTTTTGTTTTTTGTAGGTTCGTTACTCATTTACAATATAAGCAGGTTCCTGATGTCAACAGGCCGCACTACACAGGTTCACAAAATATTTTGTCGCTTATAAAGTACTTAACCTCTCTTTCTTTCGAGTTATTCCGTTTGGTTTACAGGTTTTCACTTTTTTGTTTGGTCAAGGTTTTAAAGTTCTTATTATGGGCTAGCACGTGCTTAGAGACCTCAGTGCCTCTAATTTCTGCCAAGTTCCTTCCGTGGAGGGCCACGCTTTACTGTGCTGTTTGTGAATGTTATTTCCACTGTTGTGCATCAGTTCAGGCAGAGGTGAGTTCCACGATGCCTCACATTGATTATATGTCTGACATGCTTTCACCTTTTGTTCTCTCTATAGGTGTTTGCACGGCGAGCACTTGATAAAATAAATGAACTGGCCAAGCTGGAGGAGACAACGGGCTCTGAAATATCACTTGAGACCCAACAAGCTTATAAGGAGGCCACAATAAAAGTGAGGAACCCTAAACGAAACATTGTTATGATTCCAGTATTATTTTCCTTATTGTCCTGTTGTTGTTCCATTGTCGGAGAGAAGCTTGCCATCATGGTTTTTAAACGCTCTGTGTATGAGCACCGAAGGAAGCCTAAAGGCCTCTTCCGACCTAAACAGAAGAGCAAGTTGAAAGAGCTGCAGCCAGTGAGTAGCTCTCGAACGAGGTAAAGTGGTCATTTGTTTTCATTCCTTTGAATTGCTCTGCTTTTCGCAGCAGACTCCATGGCCTCGCACACAAACTGAGCACATCCTGATGGAGATGTTTGAGGGTAATGCTGCTCGCTTTCTGGCTGTGTTGGAGGCACTACATGACAGCTCTGTCAGGCCTCTGCAGACCGGATTGCCAGAGGAATTTGAGGTTCAGGAAGTGGTTTTGGAGCTCATTTCTGCTGGCACAAGTTTGTTGGCGGGTAATATTGTTCTTGTTGTTATTTCTTTCTTCAATTATAATGATGTCATGTTTCGAGCTGAAAGGGAACTACTGGTTGTTGTCATCCATTGAAAAGGTCGGCTATATCAAATCCAAAGCCCTGCCCATGTCGCACTGGACGGAGCACAGATCCGAATATAAGTGCTATGTAAACCTTTACCAATCACAGGTTGTACAGGACAACGACTTTCCTTTAAAAGGTATTAAAGCAGCATGAAAACAAACAGCAAATCCCACTGACTCAGCACCCGGAACTCGAACTGCCAGAGGATAATGTTCTTCGTTGGAGCTACAGAGAGTTTTCGGGAGTAATTCCAATAATGGCCCTCAGAATGGCTTGCCCTCAGACTGGTTTTCAAACACTGTTTGAAAGGGCGTCCTCTTGAATACTTATTCATAAAATATATATTTTTTAACCAATTTCTGTTCAGCACAAGACTGTGCTAATGAATCAGATTCAGAAGATCCTTTCCACTGTCCCAAACGGCTGCATTCAAACCAGTCGAGCACAATTACCGGTACTTTGCTTTATGGTTAACAACAGACGTGGCTTCTGTTATTTTGTCTATTAAAATACACACACACACACACAAAAAACAATATAAAAAAAAATTTGCTGACATTTTTAAAATGTTCCCTGAAAGTCCAGTGGAGTATGACTATTGTTACGCAGTGAATATAAATAGCAATATGCTGATGCAAAATCTGCTGCTGATTTGAAGAGGTGCGCAAATAGAACATGGCGTCGAAAATGAGCGAACACAACAACCCTACAGATAGAACATTCATTCTCAAATACCATGTTCTATTTTACCGTCCTAACAGTCACGTAAAAAAAGAAACATTTAAATTTAGAATAAACTTTAATGGGCAGTATTGCGTAAAATATTTTTCAAAATACTGTTTACTTGAAAAAAGTCGTGATTAGCTTGAACCCTTTCTAGTTTACAGCTTAGATTTGGAATGGAATGTACATCTAGGTAAATATAATTGATCCTCTAATAAATACTATGGCTCTGCTTGTTAATAAGTCTGACCTTAAATTTGCAGGATTTGGTGATTCTGAGCACACTTTTGACGAGACCATGCCTAACTCTCTGAATGCAGTCTCTCACATTTCTGCACTGTTTGAAGAAGCTGTTGCAGGTGAGATGTCCCTTCAATCCATCGTTTATGCTTGTCTCCGAGCATTGATGTAAAAGATGTATATTGTGGGCTCTTTCTAATGTCTTGCAGGGCACAGTAAAATTGCTCTTGATGCTGCTGTGAAGTTTGTCAAGCAGCTCTTCAGATTTGAACAGTGGAGCACATTCCGCTCCCTCTCTGCTGCGCTGATGCTAGCGTTAGCTGTGAGTACATTTGTGACGTGACTTCGCCCAGAAAGAACAAGGTCTGAGGTTTCTCTTCTTGGCCTGTGCACAGGACATGGAGGGGCGCCAGATTAGGAGGTTTGAGTCGGAACTGAGGCTTATGGAGTCCGTGGAGCGTTTGATGTCTACCCAAAGAGTCAAGTTTATCTCGAAAGATTGGGCTTGTGATGGTCAAGCTCCTGTTATTTTTTCATTTGGATTACATTGTCTTATAAGCTTGAGAAAGATTTAGTTCATCTTAATTGTGTATTACAGACAAGAATCCTGGGCCAGCCGTTATGACAGAGGAGTTTATCAGTCTTATCCAGACTCTTCATGCTTGTGTATGTTTGAATGACGAGGTCTGGGCTTTCTCTCACTCTGTCTGAAGAGCTTGTGTTGCTTTTTGTACAAAGCTAAGGGCATGTGTGTATACCAACAGGACATCCAGCCAGATGCAGACCTGGTGCTGGATCTTGTGTTATTTTTTTGGACAAAATGCAAAGCTGTTTTCCAGCTTTGGCAGATGAAACATCCTTACGCTGTGCGCTACCCTGGAAGAATGCCAAACCACGACCAGGTTTGAACATATTCTAACGAGAGTTATTAAATCATAGCTGATTGCTGAATAAAAATGTGATGTTTCCATTGTATAGTGGGTTGAGACTCTGCTTTTGCTGTGTGAAGTGGTACATGCGCATCCGCTGGCGGACACTGACTACATAGTAGTTTCTGAGATGACCCTAAGATTGGCCACCGTGCTGGAAAGCTCTGCAGATTCCTTAGCGCAGTCGGGAAGAAAAACATGTACTGTGTTCCTTTCACTGCAGTAACCTACAACTACTCACAAGTTATTACTTATAGAGCAGATGCAAGTAACATTTTAGACGTTTGCTTAAGAACATTTACTCATGGGTTCTTCCCTCTTTATAAAATAATTCATTTTGACGCTGAGCTTTTATGAATTATTGAATGCAGTAAAACCTAGTTATGTGCATTATGCTTTTTTTGTAGCCACAATTGACGACAGTGAAGAGTCCATCTCAGTTAGGAAGTCTTCAAGCTCCCTGTTCCTAGTAAGTTGCATCTCAGTAACAAAAAACAGACAAACCAAACCACTTTAATTGCCATGTAATGCATTGACCAGCAGAGCTCATTTTGAAGAGCTCACGTAAACTACCTATGATCCACAGAGGAGCAGAACTGAGCAGCTGCAGACTGCTTTGAGTTTGGTGGAGCGCTGTGTGGATTGTCTGTCGAGAGGCAGGGCCAGATCTTCTGCTGTATTTGATGAGCTGTTCATGCAGGCGAGAACTCACAAAGCTCTGTTACACACCACCGATCGATCATTAAACAATGAGCAAAAATCTCAGTAATCCAAACGTTTATGTTTACCTCGAAGCATTTCAGTTCACAAAACCTGCCAAACTTATAACAAAATTATATTCACTTCATCGACTCAAATGGTTTGAGGTAATCTGTACATGATTTTCTTTATGAGTTTATTGTACTCCTCACCTAGCAGAATCAGGGAATTAAAGTCTCAGAGAGACACATATTAAACTTCAGGGTGCAAGTATGTTATCGACAATGTGTGCAAAGAAACCATTGTCCTTTAATTACAGAAGTTCATTGGCAACAAGACCCCGACGATCAGCAGAGACCAGCAGAGAAACTATGGCAGTGGTGCTGACTTTACTGCGCTTGCCATGGATTTACATCTTGAGCTGCTTGTCTTCCAGCACAGACTCAGTCTCAAACTCTCCGTCTCCTGGCCAGGTTAGAGAAATCCTTCCGTTTAACTTTCTTATTATCCCTGTGTGTGTGGGGGGGTGGGGGGTGAGGGGGGGTGCACAGAAGCTTTGGTTTTCTGTAAGTGAGACGTTTGACTGGTTTTTGACAGTTAAATAGTGAAATATGTGAAAATTCGGATAGCAAAATTCTCACAGAAGGCATTCTTTCTCCAGCAGAACTGGTGGATTGATAACATTTAAAAACAGGGCCTAGTTACTTATCTGGTTTATTTTCAAGCTGGTTATTTTCGGTTTCGCCATCAACACACGTCAAAACAGCTGTTGTGATCCTGATCCATTTGTTTGACAAAAGTCTGGTCCTTATGTAAGTTATGGATGCTCTCATTTCAAAACGTATGGGTTTGGAATAAACTTAGTCAGGAAATCAAACAATGTCCAAGTGTGTTTCGGAAGATGCTAAGACTTTTCATTTTCAATAAATTTAGGGAATGAGAATGAAGAGGAAATTAAACTGGTGTCAAAATGCTGTAAACATAAATAATTTGGTGTTTTATTTAGTTTTTCTGTTCTTTATTAACTGGAAGACTGTAAAGTGTAAATAGGAAATGTAGACTGGGGGTAGGATTAAAAATTTTCTATTATTATTATTTATTTATTTTTATTTTTTCCCCATGGACTACTTCGAATTACTTACATCAAGACAGAATCGTAGTGCCCCAGTGCCAGATTTTGTTTGTTCTGAAAGGGGTGTAAAGTCATATATGCTAAATTAGAACAGAACATTTACACAGAAAATACACTCTACGCAAATCTTTTGAGGAAACCCCTAAAAAATGTAGGTCGGCCAACCATACACTTATAGCACTGTTTAATTACAAAGTGAGTTTTGTCAACTCATGATTAACAACGATTTAAGGTAATTGGGTTCCACAAAGGTTCCGTACACTGAGAACTTGTTCAGGTTCACGAAGCTGATTGAACTTTTTACAGACTCTGCATTGCTTGACAAAGTTCAGAAGAACAAGATCTCCAAGTGTGTTTTCCTGGTGCAGAAGGCTTCCGTGTTGTTCAGGAGGGATCAGACATGCACAGAAGAGACAAAGAAGCTGCTTGAGGTCAGTGTGGGATTCTCATCCTGAACGTTATCAGAACAATGTGATGTAATCAGCCTTCTCCCCAGGATTCAGTGTCCCTGATGGGGAAAGCTGAGCTGGAAGAGAGAAAGCTGGTTAGCTGCACGTTAAATTCAGGAAGCAGTTCAGGTCTAGGAGAAGAGAGACAGCCTCCACCGGCTCCGATGCTTCTCACACGTTCATATGGCTCCATGACCTTCAAACCTGCACCATACGCACTGGACGAGGAGGTTCTCCACATACATCATTATGTTGCTTGTAAAATCTATTGTTATTCGTTTTTTGCTTCAGATAAAAATAATCTGACTCAAGTTACTTTTCATACTTGTACCACTAAAGGAATTTTGCGAAATTGCTGAGAATACTGGGAAATTTTACCTTGACTTAACATGGGCTCCAACTTTGTAAAGCTGTAACTTAAAGCGAGAACCTCATAGAAACTACAAACTTGCCACACTTATCCTGGATACCAAACTCTGTGCTAAACTATTGGAACCACAGGTTCTTGAATGGGTTAAATATTTAATATTCTCTTAATTTGGTCATTGAAATGAAATGAGAAAAGGCAACGCCAACCTACGGGAGGTTTGTTTATGTTAATCATAGAAACAACTTTATTTTTTATGACATCGCTACAGCTCACTAGCAACCAAATGGTTTACCCTAGCATCAAAAAAATTCTGTGTTGGTAAATGTTAAAAACGCGTTTGTTGTTTATATAACTTGTAATAATTGATTCATTGACAAGGGAACATTATATCATGTCACTAACCCCTCCATAGTAACATAATTCACCTTTGTCCATCTCATCTTAGGAAAACCATAGACACGGGGGTTCGTTATGTTAATCATTGTGAAATTGACAACATTGTTTTAAAAATATACTTTTTAAACTGCACTTTCAAAGTTTGTGTGCAAAATGTAGCCATCTAGTTTAAGTATTCTGTTTAACATCTATGTGCATTGAAGGAAAATTTTCTACACGGTAAAACACAAAGCTGAATTAAATAAAATGTTCAAAATGTTGTGCACAATTGTTTACAATTGACTGAAACTGAAGTCAAGTGCAATTTTCTGAGTGAGTACATTGAACGTGACCTTTTGAGCTCACTAAAACGAAACAAAAGAAACATTGAGTGATTAAAAGGTTGACTAAATCTGGAAAGCTGTCATTTGCCCAAATGCTGTAATTGTGCACAACAGTTTCATTGCAGCCTGTTGCTTTCTGGTTTCCTGTTCTTCTCCTCTCGGCTGTTCCCAGTTTAGGGGTCGCCACAGCGAATCATCTGTTTCCACCTAACTCTGTCCTCAGTATCCTCTACTCTTGCACCAACTAACTTCATGTCCTCTTTCAGCACATCCATATATCTCCTCTTTGGTCTTCCTCTTGACCTCTTGCCTGGCATCTCCATCTCCAACATCCTTCTTCCAATATAACCACTATCCCTCCTCTGCACATGTCCAAACCATCTCAACCTGGCCTCTCTGACTTTGTCTCCAAAACAACCAACCTGAGCTGTCCCTCTGATGTGCTCGTTCCTAATCTCGTCCATCCTCGTCACTCCTAAACTGAACCTCAACATCCTCATTTCTGCTACTTCCATCTCTGTCTCTTGTCTCTTCCTCACTGCCACAGTCTCTAACCCATACATCATCGCTGCTCTCACTACTGTTCTGTACACCTTTCCTTTGATTCTAGCTGACACTCTTCTGTCACACAACACCCCTGACACTTTTCTCCACCCACTCCAACCTGCCTGCACGAGTGAGTGTTCACCTCTTTTCCACACTCCCCGTCGCACTGGACTGTTTACCCCCAATACCTAAACTCCTGTACCTTCTTGACCTCAGCCCCCTGTAACCTCACTGTTCTACTTCCCTCTCTCTGTTGCTTTCCGGTTTGAAGTTATTTAGTTTTAAAAGTGATTTCAGTGAGAAATCACTAAGAACAGCAGCTGACCTTTATTCTGGTCCAGGTGAGCTGGTACAGCATTTATGGAAGAGAGGCAGAGGGTGTGAATCTTAAAGTGCGTCTGAAAGACTGCTGCCTGCACGGGACGGCTGATATGGTAGGCTCATTATTTCAATTTACTTAATCAGATACATCCACCCAAGAACTGAAATTAGCTTTTTCTTCACTAGATTCCTGCAAAAGGGGAATGTTTACTTCATGTGGGTGACTTGGAACCAGATAAACTCTACGTTTTTGCAGTGGCAGCGTTTGATGCTCAAGGGAAAATGCTTGGGAAGGCTATTGGCAAGAGCACCAGGCCTCTGTTGGCATCTCTACCGCTTCCACTACTAACAACATGGGCTCACATTGCACAGGTACTTGGAGATGATTCTCATGCCACATAAAGCGCCCATCAGCACTACGTTTACATCAAGTTTGATTTTGTTCAGGTGGCTTACCAAACAGGAGCACATGATCTTGCAAAAAAAGCTTGCAGTGAGCTTTGGAGCCACTTTACTCTGCCTCCAGCTTCAAATACTGAGAGACCAGGAGCTGGGTCTGAAAGACTGGCACAAACAAGGTTAGATGTTTGTGTTGCATTTTTGATGGCTTCACCAAACCACTAACTGTGAATGGAAAAAACTGCTCATTTTCTGAAAATGGACTGTAAACTTATGAGCACTACTTTATGACTTCTACATGCATTTTTCAAAGTAATCTTATTTATTTTATAATTTCTACATAAAGTGTTCTTCACGTTCTAGTGATTGAGTGGTCATACATCACCCTAGCACCCTCTACTGATCAATAGCCACTGACAAGATTTGAATTAAAGTTCCCTTACAGTCGAGAACGCAGACGAATGTCGAGTTCTTCGACTATGGGACTCACCGAACCTGGAAGGTGGTACCGAGTATTTAACGGATAAATTGATTTGCGAGTGTAGATGATAAGCAATCAGCTGCTCTATAAGAGGAGCGCTTGCCTCTACACTCATTCTACTTTCTTCCTCGGAGCGAATGGTGGTTCCTTCCTCTGAATTTCAACACTTTCTAACCATTCAGCTGAAATATCATAAGGTTGCTTACCTCAGCGCACGGTGTTGTCCTTATAGCCAGCCACCAAACTGCGGCACCTTTGATTCCCAGCTTGAGCCTGTCAGTTTCCTTCAGTTTTATCCATACTCATCCTTTTTCACGACGATGGGTAAAATCTGTGTTTCTCCTGGCTGCGGTGGGTTCATCTAATAGAAGGATGGACACGTGAAATGCGTAGAGTGTTTGGGGTTCAAACACGCCTGCGCTGCTCTTGTGAGGCGAGAGTATGTGCACTGCAACGCTCTCCCTAATCACACACTAAGGTACAGGAGGTCCTTTTTCGAGGAAGCGGGCACCAGAACTTCGGCTTCTGCCCCGCTGAATCGATCAAGTTCCTCCGAGGCCTTAGAGGACGGCGCCGGGGCAATGACGTCAGGAGACGCTCCGTCCGGTCTGCTGGCTTCGGTGTTGCTCTGGCTTCACCGATGTCTCAGTATGACCCTATAGATGATCTGCTGTCCATCGCAGCATCGGAAGGTGCGCCTTCTTCCGTGTCCTCCGACTCCGTTTTGCCGCCCTCTGGGGTTGCAGCGGAGGCAGGGCCGGAGGTTTTGGCGATGCTCTCCAAGGCCGCGACGGTTAGATGACTGGTACTATGGCAAGCGCCGGGATGTTCCGCCCGTACCTTTCTTCCCGGAGGTGCATGAGGAGCTTACAAAATTCTGGCAGGCTCCCCTGTCTGCGAGGGTTTGTACCTCCTTCCCTATCCCCAATCATGGCGCAAGCCACAGCTAGGGGTATCTGGCACTTCCGCGGGTGGAGCAGGCTGTCGCGGTGCACTTGTGCCCCGACAATCCTGCCGCTTGGCGGTTTCGTCTGGGTGTCCCCTCCAAAGCTGGAAAGTTCTCATCAGCCCTGATGACGAAGGCTTACTCGGCTGCGGGTCAAGCTGCGGCTGCACTGCATGCCATGGCGACCTTCCAGGTCTACCAGGCCAAGGTCCTCCGTGACATGCACCAGAGTGGTGGCGACCCCGAGTCTTTACAAGACTTGCGCTCGGCTACGGATCTCGCCCTTCAGGCCATGAAATCCGCAGCTCAGAGCATTGGTCGCACGATGTCCACTCTTGTGGTCCAGGAACGCCATCTGTGGCTGGAGCAGGCGTCGATGTTAACCGAGGACCGTAACAGGTTCCTCGACACGCCTGTGACACCTGATGGCCTCCTTGGCGTCGCCGTGGACGACTTTGCGTCGAAGGTCTCCACGATCAGGAAGCAGGCGGAGGGTCTGGGCAAGCTGATGGTTCCGCGCTGTAACAACGCCAGACGCCAGAGAGAGTGCCCCCCGCCACAGTCTAAGACTCTGGCCAAGCACCCGAGAAAAACCGGCGGGGGGGTTGGCACCACACGCACCTTGCTGCCGACCTTCGGGTTGGCGGCACCTACTGTGTCAAAGAAAGATCAAACATTTGTCCCGAGAATAACTGCCTCGCATGCCCTCACGTCAGGGATACATCTTCCTCATACTCTGATGAAGCCCCCGACACTGGCGCGAGCTCCGTTGGCCCCATCGGTGGACATGGCGGCTGTAGCCACCGCAGCTCCACCCACCAGCACCTAAGGACGCGTACTTTCAGGTGGCCGTGGCGCGTCGTCACAGACCCTTCGCCTTGAAGACGGCTCTTCTGTTGGCCTTAGCGTCCCTTAAGAGGGTTGGAGATCTCCAGGCTCTGTCCGCCGACGAAACCTGCCTGGAATTCGGCCCTGAGGACTCTCTGGTACGTATCCCCCTTCGGGATCAGACGGTGACCCTGCAGGCCCTGCCCCGGGAGGAGGCAGACCCAGCCCAGGGTACTTTCTGTCCAGTGTGCGCTCCTTCGGCTCTACTTGGACAGAACCCGGGAGTTTCGTATCTACTGACTACGGTTGGGTCCGGATTTGGATGTGCTGCGCCTGCAGACCATTTTATTTACGACTCCATAGGGGTAGTTCGGTGAACCCCTCTTTCATGACCCCCTAATGGTGTTTTCGCTGAAATCTATTCTCTCCCCACATGGCATCTGACTGAGCGGAGCAGTCAGTTTTGCTAGGTTCTAGAAGTGAAGGTTTTGCCGTTGGGCCTGACCCCTACAGAACTCGGGTCCGGACTTGTGGACCCCCCAAGCTCGGGTGGCCCAGTCTGTGTATTCTATACAAACCCCCTTTTTCAGGTTGTGTTGTGTTACCCCGTTTCCGCCCCCCCTTTGTGGTGCAGAATGATGGCTTTTTCGTCTTCGGCATAGGAGACATGCACTCGCTGGAAGCCCTCTTTAGGTCTCAAAGCGATCTCTGCGCACCTCTGTTCCACATCAGAGGTGCACTCCTTCTGGTCGCCCTGCTGTACAGCATATGCGACTACCCCGCAATAGATTTATTCTGGGCTAAGAGGCAGAAGGAGATTCCCAGTCTTGCACCTGGCTAATATCTAACCTTAACAGTTTAGAGTCAGACTGACTGGATGGACTTGAGGCATGGCGTTATGGTAAAGTTCCCATAGTCGAAGAACTCGACATTCGTCTGCGTTCTCGACTGTAAGGGAACGTCTAGGTTACCTTACGTAACCCCCGCTCCCTAAAGGAGGGAACGCAGACGTTCCCATGCCTTGCTGCCGAGAGGTGATTCTATAATTATTTTAAGTGGAGCTTTGTCCTAATATATGCGTTCCTCTTTTTGAAATGTCTTGTAGACTCTGTCCAGATGCCCTGCGCCTATCTTCTCCTGTCCTGCAGCAGTTGTTTATCTCCTCCATCTTCATCCAGACGGATATTTGCATTCGAGAGAACAATTTATTCTGTGACAGTCTGTGCGATGCGGGCCCTTTGATTTGGAGTCAGGTTAGAGAAAATCTCTACTTATAGGGCTACAAACAAAGTCTTGATCGTTCGCTAAAGTCCTCGTCTGCTCATGAATCACAGAACGCCAGACTGGCGGAGTGTGATCGGATGCTGCTTGTTGTTGATCTGGCGCTGCACCTTAATGATGACGTCAGCTGCCTGCAGGCGATTGTTAGCTGTTATGGACTTCTTGCTCCAATAATCTTCCATCAGATCTCTGCAGAACCTGTCAGAGAGGTGAACGCTTGCATGCCAATATTTACAGTGCACCCCTGTGAACTCTTATCACTTCGTTCAATTTTCTGTTGATTTGTGATTTAGGTGCTGCTGAAGTGCTTTGCAGTGTTGCAGGAGATTCCAGAAGTCCTAAAGCAGAAGCGTCTCACTGCTACAACAGAGTCCCTGCAGCACATGGTTGCCTGCATCACACATTATTTAGTAAAGGTAGCAACTCTACACCTCTCAAGTTCATTTTCATTCATTCTTAATTCAGCTTATATGTCCACGATTTCAGCTGTGATTTAATCTTGTTAACTGTGAAGCACTTTTCTGTGCTCGATAAGTAAAAGCTTACTTGAGTTGGATTGAATTTAAACCATGGCTGAATTTTATTTTTTAGAATAAAAGTGATTTTTATTTACAAAATGACATAAAAATAATAATAAAAAAATCAATATATCAGTGTTATAAATGTGTAACACATTTATATAAAGATTTACATCAATGCTTCCGAAGGATAGAGCATAAACACTCACAGTGTTCCTTATAGTTTAATTGTTTTAAGATTGTGTGACATTGAGTCCAGATAAGGAAATTTATTTATGATTTGATTAAGAATCCATGATAACATTTTAGCTTTGACAAATTAATAAAGTTTACATATAGAAGAATGAATATTACACTAGAAATGTCCCTTTTGATCAAATATATATATAGAGAAAGAGAGAGAGAGAGAGAGAGAGAGAGCGAGAGAGAGAGAGAGAAAGAGAGAACACTGCACATGGTACAATACTCACCTGAGTTAACTGTTGATATGTTCGTTTCCCACGTTCCTCTGTGCCATTAAGCAAAGATCCAGGCACCACCGCTAACCACTGGGGATGGGAGGAGGGGGAATGCTGGGATTAAGCCTGTTACACACTTTGCCGATTGCAGCATCGATCTTTCTCCATTCTTCAAGAAGAACCTCTTCTAGAGCTGCATGCTGGATGGAGAGCGACGCTCCAGAATTCCCTGCAGGGGTTCAGATCAGAAGATGTTCGATCACCTTCACCCTGATCTTCTTCACAAATGCAGCAGGAGCTTTAGTCGTGTGTTTGGGATCATTGTTGTGCTGGAAAAGTGATGGCAGCATCTTCTCCTTCAGTATTGAGCAGAACATTGTTGAGTTCATGATGCCATCGATGAAATGCAGCTCCCCAACACCAGCAGCTCTCCTGCAGCCCCACATCAGGACACCACCGCCACCATGTTTCACTGTAGGCACTAGGCATTTCTGTCTGAAATCTTCACCTTTACGACGTCGTACAGTTTTTAAAAGCATTCGTTCCAGAAACAGAGATCTTTGTCTCTTCGCTCCAGAGTCTAGAGTCCCAGGAGTTTGTTCCCACTTTGTAACACATCAATTGGAGCCGGAAGCCCATTCCATGAAGTTCTGCATAACCTTTGGAAGATTTTTTTTTACAAAAAAAAAAATTTAAATTAAATTATATATATATATATTCTCCCCATCAAAAATTTGTACAAACACAACGTATTTGATGTTGTTTTTAATTGTGCTTCCTTCCTGCAGACCCATCAGGAGAATCAAAAGGCATTATCTGTGTTGGAGATAGGAAAGAAGATGCTTCAAGAGATCTCTGACCTTTCCCTGAAACCTCCTAAAAAATCACTGGAGCAGGAAGGGGTGTGTTCGTGATCTTACACCAGTTGTGTGTATATTCAGTCTGTGCCGGTGGACTTTGTGAGTGTTTGTGTGTGTGTGCGTTTCAGACAAAAACAGCTCCCTGCCTGATCGAGGAATCCTCTGAGCAGCTCAAATCTTTGGGAGCCATTATCATGAAAAATATGCCTACAGATCCAGCAAACTGTGATGTCACTTCCTGCCTTAAAATAGGTGCATAGTTCCTATGAGCTTTGAGGAAAATGACAATATTTACCGTGTACCACCCTTTAAACATGCAAGGTTTTCAAAAAGAAGTAAAAAACTGCGGTTTAAAATGTTATTCCTTGATGCAGTATCTCTTGGAATGTTTTCCGGGACCAAGTAAACATTACTAAGGGTTGATGTTGTGCAGGACCGAATGGATATGAGCTCTCTGGACTCGAGGACTTGGGTTTAATCTACTTAGTGATTGAAAGCAGTCCACTCCAGCAAGCTTTTAAAGAGGGTACACTGAATATTTTATTACATTCATGAGAAAATCATACTCAGTGAATGAGATTTAATCGATCTCTCGTGTGAATCTAGTGATGAAGCTCAAACAGAAGCCTTGTTTCCTGGAGTTTGTTGTACACTTGTTTCACAAAGCTCTGCGAGACAATGAGCTGGATGCAGTTTTGGAGTGGGAGCAATACATCTTGAGCTTGCTTCGCAGGTCTGTGGATTAGTGTCGCCTGCGTTTATTAAGATCCGTGAAGATAGGATTGATTTCTTTGATCTCTATAGACATGACGAGGCTCTTTTGGGGTTAAAGAAACACCCTTCTACCAAGGGTCAACCAGATGAGGAGTCTGGGGCAGAGAGCAACACAAAGGTACGCTTTTGTCTTTGGAAATTCATATTTTACACAGTTTAGAGTTAAACATTGTTGAGTATTGGTTTTTTTTTCTGTTGTCCTTGGTGTTTCATAGTACACACACCATTTTAGAGTGTACCAGGTGGTTCCTGATTATTGTGGAATATTGCTAAAATATTTTATTGTGGACCTTTCAGAAAAGGTGAAAAATGTAAAAGTTGATCATTTATTTTTATCAATGAATAAATCAAACACATTTTTGCTGTGAGCACCCTTTGCCTTCGAAACAGCATCTGCCTTTACACATCGTTTCTGGAGAACCTCTGTGGTTAGCAGAACCAACCACAAATTTCTCATATCCTTCTGTCAGGTAATCCCAGACCCGCTCGATGATGCTGAGATCAGGACCTATTCAGTCCACAGCTCCTGCTGCCATTTTTCTACACCCACTTCCTATGTTTTCATGGATTCTTGAGCCACTTGCACTGGTTCCAGTTTTAAGGATATGGCTTTTTTGTAACAACTCTTCCACAAAGACCAGACTTCTCCAGACATTAGATGGATTTACACGGGTCTCCCTGTTTCTGCCAGCTCTGAACTGATTGCACAGCTGAAAATCTTTTCTTTTTGAAGGCATCTGCTGCTGAGGTTCCTGGGCAAACCACTGTGTTTAGAATCCTAAACGTTGTCTGTTTCTTTGTGGTTCTTCAAAACAGCTCGTGAAAAAAAAGCAGTCTGCTTTGAGATCATTGTTTGGTAAGGGCCTTGTTGATGCAGTAGAATTACCTTGTGTCTTGTTGTTGAGCTCATTCTTGATATGACCTTGGTAGCAAAGTGTGACAGCACCTCTCCCAGTTTTATGCCTCCTTAACAGTTGTTTCTGTTTCAGTTCATGACTGGATTTAATCTGTGTGACTTTGATCATCATCATCTTATCGGTTTGATTGGTGGATCGTAAGAATTAATGTTGGTTTGATTTTTGTTTTGATTGCTCACTTTGCATTTAGTGAATTTACAAAATGTTTAAACAAATGTTGTTTATATTTCAAAACCATTATTTGTTTACAACATTTTTCACACCTGCCTTAAACAATGAGGTCCAATGAGAAATGCCAGAATCGTGTCAGGAGCCTCCACTGGCTTTTTCACCAATATAAACATTATCAATATCTAAAATTTCAGCTATTGTCGTTTATATAGTTGTGCTCAAAAGTTTATATATTTCCACAGAAACTTTCCAAATGACCCTGATCAAAAGTTTACTCACAGCAGCTCTTAATATTCCTCCTTTTAATGTCAGTGATGGCCTGAAGTCTCTTGAGGTAGTTGTGGATGAGGTTCTTTATCTTCTCTGTTGGTAAAGCGGCACATTGTTCTTGGTAAAAAGCCTCTAGCTCTTGTGAATTCTCGCAGGAACGACACGTTTGAGTTCTCCCCAGAGTGCTTCAGGAGACTGATTTCCGCTCCAGAACCTCCTCTTTGTTCTGGTGGAACCGATGACGAGTGGGCGTGGCCTTGTGTTTTGGAACGTTGTTGTGTAGGAATGTTCAGTAACGTCCCGTGAGCAGCTTCCGGCTGATGAAGCAGATTTTCCTCCAGGATCCTTTGAGAACATGCTGCTTTCATCTTCCATCGATTCTGACCAAGTTTCCTGTGCCTTTAGAGCTCACACATCCCCAGAACATCAGTGACCCGCCTCCATGCTTCACAGTGGGGATGGTGCTCTGTTCATCATGGGCCTTGGTGACTCTTCTCCAAATGTAGAGTTTATGGTTGTGATCAAAAAGTTAAATTCTGGTCTCATCACTCCAAATAACTTTGTTCCAGAGGTTTGGAGCTCGTCTCTGAGCTGTTTGGCTTATTGTAAGTAATGTAGTAATGGATTCTTCTGGAAACTTGACCATGGAACTTCTTCAAGCATCTCCTTACTGTTCTCCTTGAAACAGACGTGCCACATTTTCTCAGAGAGCCCTGTATTTCAGCTGAAGTTAGTTGTGGGTTTTTCTTTGCATCCCCTACCATTTTTCTGGCAGTTGTAGCAGAAATGTTTGTTGGTTTCACCAGAATCCCTAACTTTCCTCTTCTTGATCCGAGTTTGAACACTGCTGATTCCCTGTTCCCTTTCAGTCGGTCCCGGAGACGTTAGTCGGGATTAGACCGACTGAATGGGAGCGAATCACCGTGAGAGCGACTGACGAACATATTAACGGGCAAATTAATTTGCAGGCGAAGGTGATTGATTAGCAATCAGCCGGGTATAAAGCCGGGCGTGCCTAAGCCTCAGTATGCAATTTTCCTTCGGAGCTGACTGAGTGAGACTCTCTCTCCTGAACTTTGACGCTTCTAGCTTGAAAGATCAGCAGGTTGCTTACCTCTTGGCTCTTTTGGTGTGACCTCTGCTAGCTCAGAATAGCATGCAACCAACAGCCAGCACCTCGAAGATCTTCTCAGGCAAGCCTGTCCAGTGATTCAGCCGTTTTCTCAGTATCCTGTCCATTTTTCACGACACGATGAGCAAAACGTGCACTATTCCTGGCTGTTGTGGGCTTCTCGTTGAAAAGACGGTCACGGGAGTTGCGCGATGTGTTTGGTTTCCAGCACACCGACGCGGCTCTCGTGAAGCGTGAGTGTTTGCATTGCAGCACTCTGCTGAGTCGCACGCGGAAGTTTTGGGTAGAGCGGCGTCAGGTGATTCCTCGCGTCATCCCCAAACACCGAGCGTGCTTCCCGTCTGGTCTGCGGGTGAATCGGACGGCGCTTCGGTGTCGCCCGGTACCTCGTATGATCCTGTAAACGATCTGCTCTCCCACGCAGCATCGGAAGGGGCGCGGCTTTCGGTTCTCCAGTTCGGCCTGCCTCCTTCGGGATTGCAGCCGAGCTGGAGCCGGAGGCGTTCGCGGTGCTCTCACAGCCGCAGCCTCGATCGGCGGGAGGTGACTCCTCCCCCCCGAGTCGATGCTGTCACGGCTGGAGAATTGGTGGCTAGGCAGGCGCCGGGACAGGTTCCCCGCATACCGCTAGTGCCTTTTTCTCCCCGAGAAGCACGAGGAGCTCACTAATTCTGGCAGGCTCCCCTGCCCGTCAGGGGATTGAGCTCCTCCCTCTTCACCACTCTGGCCAATGCAGCAGATACGGGTTACTCTTCGATTCCCCGAGTGGGTAGGTTGTCGCGGTGCTTACCCCGACAGCGCTGCTGCTTGACGGTCTCGTTCGGGTGTTCCCGCCAAAGCTGGGAGGTCTCATCAGTCCTGATGATGAGAGCTTATTCAGCTGCAGGTAAATCTGCTGCATTATTGCATGCTATGGCGACCTTACAGGTCCTCCGTGTCATGCACCAGGGTGGTGGTGACCAGCAGTCTCTCTGAGACTCGCTTTCAGCCGCTGATTGTCGCCTCGTGCTACAAGATCAGCCGTGCTGAACATCGGTCACACGATGTCCACGCTTGTGGTCCAGGAACGCCATCTGTGGTTCGAGCAGGCTTCAATGCGTCCCGAGGACCGATTTCTCCCCGGATGGCCTCTTTGGCGTCGCCGTGGAGATTTTCGTCAAAGGTCTCCACGATCAGGAGGCAGGCGGAGGGTCTGGGTATAGTTCCACGCCAGAAGCAGCAGGCGTTGCTTCTGGGCCGGAACCCTCTCCGCCTGTTCGCTGCCAAAGAGTACGTCTCCTGCCTTGGTTTACTCCTTCGACCTCTGGTCCGGGGAAAACCCCTGCATGCGGAAGACGGAGCCAACCTCTGAGGTTTTCGAAAGCAGACGAGGGTTTCTAGTGAAGCTCCCCTGAGGTTGGCGACTCGGGAGGAAACGAGCTCTTCTTTGGGTCTGGTCATCGACCCAGCTCCCCCAGGGGGGGGGGAGTCCACCACACACTCCTCGCTGCCGTCCTCCGGGACGGCGGCACCCATTGTGTCAAAGATAGAGCTCACTTCCTCCCGAGAATAGCGGTCTCGCATGCCCGACGGTCTGGGGTTCCTCTTCCTCGGTCTCCGACGAAGATCCCGACATGGGCCCGAGCCCCGCTGGCCATGGCAGAGAGCGCTGGGGCACACCACCCCTGCCCTCATCTGACCATCTCCCAGGGTCCTCCCCTGGTGATTCCGCCCACAAGTCCGCCTCCGGGCGGCCCCGCCATGGGGACCATCGGCACGTCCCGACCACGCCCCCTGTCAGCTTACCTGGGAGCCTGGCGGAAGCTTCCCGGGGTCTCACAGCGGGAGGTCCGGACAATCCGGCAGGGCTACACGATTCTCAATTCGTGTCCGCCCCCAGGTTTCGAGGTTCCCCGAACAGGCGCCTCATTCCTGCGAGAGGAGATCGACGACCTTTTAACAAAAGTTGCGGTCGAGCTGGTACCCCCAGCCGATATGGAACGAGGGTTTTACAGCCCATACTTCCTGGTCCCCAAGAAAGCAGGCGGGCTGCGACCAATCTTGGATTTGAGGCGTCTAAACCGGCACCTGGCCAAGTACCGGTTCAAGATGCTGACGGTCCGCTGCATTCTACCATGCATCCGTCCTGGAGATTGGTTCGCAACAATCGACCTGAAGGACGCGTACTTCCAGGTAGAAGTGGTTCCAAGGCACAGACCCTTTCTAAGGTTCTGTTTCCAGGGCCATGCTTACCAGTACAAGGTCCTACCCTTCGGTCTTGCCCTATCCCCTCGCACCTTTACGAAGGTTGTCTGGTTGGGGCGCCATGTGCGGTTCCCACCGAGAGTCCGGTGCCTGGACCGGAAGACACTCTTGCTGGCACATAAACCGTCTCGAGCTAGTTGCAGTCATTTTAGCGCTACGGCGCTTCTGCCCGCTCCTCCGGGGGCGGCACGTGCTGGTCAGGACCGACAGCACTGCGGTAGTAGCGTACATCAACCACCAGGGCGGTGTACCCTCCCGCTTCCTGCACTACCTCGCCCAACAGCTGCTCCTCTGGAGTTAGAGCGACTTCCGTCGCTCGAGCCTTCATATCCCTGCGGAGTGTAACAGGATCGCGGTTCCGCCGTCCAGATTCCACCCCTCGACAGGAGATTGGCGACTCCATCCTCGGGCTGTTTAGCAGATTGGGACATCTTCGGCGAGGCCCAGGTACCTGCTGCCTCCCGTGTGAATACCCATTGCCGGCTCCTATTCCTGTCCCTGGCTCCTCTCGGGACAGATGCGCCGGCTCACTGCTGGCCCGGGAACAAACGCTTATGTGCGTTTTCCCCAGTGAAGCCTCCTAGCACAACCTCTGTGCATGGTCAGGGGGGACGAGCGCAGGCTACTCTTTCGCCCTCTTCTGGCCTAACAGAGTATGGTCTCCAGACCTCTCTGCGCTCGTGACAGCCCCCCCTTGGCCGATTTCCCCCTGAGTCCAGATCTGACTCAAGGGGGGGGGATACAGGCACCCGCGGCCAGACCTCTGGGCCCTACTTGTATGGCATATCTGTCCGCGGTGGACCCCGAGCCTCTACCACCCCTCGCGGTGACTACCTATACCATGCGTTAGCCCCCTCCACTGAGTGTGCTACGCTGGCAAGTGGGGTCGGTTCGTCGAATGGTGCTCTTCCCGCCAGGAAGACCCCGGACATGCCCCATCTGAGTCGTGTTGACCTTCTCCAGGAGAGGTTCGATCGGGGGCTGTCCCCATCGTCCCTCTAGGTCTACGCCGCCGCTATTTCTCCTTCCACCTCCGGGTTGGAGGGAAATCAGTGGGCAGCCACGCACTATGGTGAGATTTCTCAAGGGGGCTAGGCGCCTCCGGCCTCCTAGACCACCCTCCATTCCTCTTGGGACCTCTCCGTCGCCCTTCGGGGCTGCGGAAGTCACCTTTTGAGCCCTGGCATTTGGCAGAGCAGCGTGTCCTCTCACGGAAGACCGCACTCCTGCTTGCTTTGGCCTCAATTAAGAGGTTGGGAGATCTCCAGGCACTGTCCGCCGACGAATCCTGCCTGGAATTCGGCCCTGGTGATTCTCTGGTTACCATCAGACCCAGGCCCGGATTCATCCCCAAGGTCCCATCCGTCCCCTTCCGGGACCAGGTGGTGACCCTGCAAGCTCTGCCCCGGGAGGAGGCAGAACCAGCCCAGGGTTCGTTATGTCCTGTGCGAGCTCTCCGGATCTACTTGGACAGAACCCGGGAGCTTCGTCGCTCCCAGCAGCTCTTCATATGTTTCGGAGGCCAGCGCAAGGGTTCCGCTGTCTCCAAGCAAAGGCTTGCCCACTGGCTAGTGCGGCTATCCACCTAGCTTATGAGGCGTGTGAGGTTCCCTGCCCTCTCCATCTGAGGGCCCACTCCACTCGCGGCATCGCTGCCTCGTGGGCGTTGGCTAGAAGGGCCTCACTCGCCGACATTTGTAGAGCTGCGGCTGGTCTACACCTAACACGTTCATCAGGTTGTACAACCTTGATGTAGGCTCTGTTCCCTCTGCGGTCCTGAGTGGTGGCAGTCACCCTTAGGGGACGGAGCAGGTGTAAGCTTGCAGTACTCTCCTCGTCATCAGGAGAAGTACACCTTTCTAAGAGCTCCCCCTTCGGGCGGCTCTCCCATCCTCCCCCCTTCGGCATCTGACTGAGCGGAGCAGTCAGCGCTGCCAGGTTCCGTGTGGTGGCTTTGCTCCGGCCTGGTCCCCGCAGAACTAGGGTACAGATCTGGGAGTCCCTCTCTGGCGCCCCCTTTCTATGTTCTTATACAGCTCCCCCTTCAGGTGGCTAGTATGAACCCGTTCCGTTACTCCCCTTGCTTTGGCGCGTAACGATGACTTCCGTCTCTGCCTCCTCTCTCTTGCAGAACGATGACCCGCTGGTAGCCCTTCGGGCCTCGACGCGATCTCCGCCACTCCTCCCTGCGGGTCGAGGGGTGCCTCCTTCTGGTCGCCAGCATCAACCAAGTACAGCAGATGCTCTCAGTGTTGGACGACTTCCCCGTCAATGAGTATTCCGGGCAGGGGCAGAAGGAGTTCACATTCAGGTACTAACGGCCTCTTACTAACCCCTCTCTTGGGTTTAGTGCCGACCTGTCTGGATGGACTTCGGGCATGGCCCTTTACAGAGGCTCCCATTCAGTCGGTCTAATCCCGACTAACGTCTCCCGGACCGACTGAAAGGGAACGTCTAGGTTACTTGCGTAACCCCACGTTCCCTGAATAGGGAACGGAGACGTTACCCTTCGCCATGCCCTGGAAGTCATGGATCTGAGGTAAGCTGGGAGGTAAGTGGGTCCAGCTCCTCGGAAAATTCCATACTGAGGCTTAGCCACGCCCGGCTTTATACCCGGCTGATTGCTAATCAATCACCTTCGCCTGCAAATTAATTTGCCCGCTAATATGTTCGTCAGTCGCTCTCACGGTGATTCGCCCCCATTCAGTCGGTCTAATCCCGACTAACGTCTCCGTTCCCTATTCAGGGAACGTGGGGTTACGCAAGTAACCT
>SRMA01027048.1:247893-282787 GCA_007224835.1 Danionella cerebrum | reverse complement strand
GCCATTTAAATATTTTAGGAAAATCAACACGTTATTCATGAAAAGAATGAAAAACCTTTTACTCTATTGTGATTGTATTTGGGGGATAGGGGCTCACTTTGGCTGTATCAGATTTTTGGGGGGTAATTAACCCTGATGCTGCTCCCTGTTCTGATTTCTTCTTTTTTTTAACAAAAATTGTATCCTTTTTCACAAAAAAAAAAAAAAAACATAACAGCACTTCAATAGGCTGCCAGTAGGTTGAGTAGGCACCTTTGGCACCATATAAAGTGACAATGGCCACAGAAAGGCATGATAACACCAAAGGCAGCTCTTTTGAACTAATTGGAGCGAAGTTCTTAAAATCATTCCCAGAAGGTCCACTGTACAGATCTTTTAAGTATAGCTGTATAATGGCTGAATACGTGTTTGGGTCCCTTTTTGCATTACTTAAACATGTGTATTTGAAACAGGGAGAGAAAGATCTGATGCACAGAATTCCAGACCATCCTGCATCATTTATATGGTAAAACATGAAAACTGCTCCATTATTCACATTGGTAATATTTTACACCCAATGCACACATGCATTTTTTACCACCCTAAAAGGAGATGTTTTCTTCCCTGGAAATATTATCATAAATATTTCACATGTGTCAACAAAGAAATGATGTGCTGCAGGAAACAAAATGTGGAAAAAATAAATATGTTTGACAAGCTGTGAGTAAAACCTTCACAACAGAACACGATGTGGTCCAACATGAAGATAAAAACTCTATCGAACCAAAGTACATCCTGTAAGTTTAGAAGACAAATGCTTGAAACTGAATTATAAACCAAGAGAAAAACTTAAAGCTTCTAAGTGTCAAGAGTCCAGAAAGCAGAAGCACCAGTTCATCACAAGAAGCATCTGAACCATGCCACCATAGCACCTTTAAATGCATTCTGGTCTCCAGACCTGTGAATATCACCTCCGGAAGTTTTTTCTATCAGCGATGTCTACAATTTGAATGTGTTAATCACTCTCCTCCTGCTGCTCTCTGGCTGTTAAACACTCTGCTTCCTGGTTTTACTACCACAGATCTCCTGTGAACCCCAGCAGTCTTCATCTGCAAACACTCACCTTACATCCATTAGAAGAAAATCCTCATCTGGCTGCTCCTGATCGAGAGCGGTTCGTTTAAATGCTCTATTGCTGTCGCTCTAATACCAGGTTTTTGGTTTTCTGCAGCATGACAATAACCAATCAGAAACAAGAGATAACTTAATCTCAAACTTAAATTGACACTTTAGCTTCTGTTTGTTGTTAACTACATCAAATACAGCTCAATGATGACAAAGTTTACATTTTATTCAATAAAGCAAAAGATTAAAGAGCAATCTAATGATACTACTGTTGTCATGCTAGGAAGGAGCAGTAAGGAAAAAGGAATCTTTATTAAAAGCAACTGGTACAGAATGTCAGAACTGAGGCACATTGGGGCAGAATTGTAGGGGATTTTGTTGCACAACATCTGAAATGTTGTTTTGGTCTAAAATTTCAAAAGTGCTTCAGGATCATCACCTCCCGGAACTGTCTCGACCAGCTGCGTTCCCAAAGAGCAGTCCCCGCATTCAAAAGCAAGATGACATGTTTCATCTACGTGTTCTATGAAACAAGCAAGTTATAATATACAAAAAAGAAACGACCAATTTTCTCTTGATATTTGGTGCCAATTTATAAGGAAGTGATGATTTTGTTCTCTTGGACTAGTTGGATGGAAGCCTGGCTATAAAGAGGTGTGGACATCCTGTGGAACGGGAAGAAATGGGAAGAACGTCTTCTTTACTTTCATTGATTCGTTTTTCTCATTGGTTCATTTTGAACTTGAAGATCAATCTTTAATGTCAATGATCTTTATAAGTTAGAATTTAAATATCTCCTAATTCACCCTGAGTGACATGGAGGGAGGGAGAGGTGCATGGGTTGTTCCAGGGTAAAGTAAATCCCCGGCACCGTTATGAAGCGAGCAGATTTTTCCTCTCTTAGGTGATCGCAGCAGCATATTTCAGACTGCTTATTCAAGATGAATCAGCACCTAATGGCAAAACAGTGTGCTGAAATCTCCATAAAAGAGAGAGGTAGACACTAAGAGAGATGGACTGGGTTACAAAAAGTAGGTAAAAAGAAACACATCCCTTAGATGTGCCTTGAGCAGCAACTTCTGCATCTCTTCAGCAGGAACAAATGAACACACTAGAACTTGTGTATGTAATATATGGAAATAATTTAATATATTATTATATAATCTATTATTTTATGGTTCGGAACGTACCTCAGTTTTTAATCATGGCCTTCGGTTCGGTTCTGATGATTTAGCAAATGAATCATTTTAAATAATCCTTTGTGTAGATCCCATGAACAGAAAAAAGGTAGGTGTTTGATAAAATGTGGTTGAATGAGCTCTCTCTTTCTCTTTGTGTGTGACTTTCTCTGCGCAGGAAAGCATTTCCTGTGTTTGTATAGTTACATCTGATAAAACACGGTGACAGATTTGTTTATCGTTCTTCTCTCATCTTTGTCGTAATCAACAGCAAATCTGAAAAGTTTAAAAGACTCCTCATAACGCTGACTGAGGGAGCTATGCTCTGGCCATGCTTATGCCGGTTTACCACTGCATGCATGTCTGTGCGGCGTCTCCGCTCCGTCTGCGGATTGATGGAGCTTGCAGCCCGCAGCTTTCACACAGCAGACGTTTGCAGCGCATACGTCAACAGAGTGTCAAATCCTCTATTACATTTCATTTGCTATGGTTATCTACAGAGTACGGATGTCACTGAAGCAAGCTGTATTCGGTAAAATCAACTTTGTGTAACAAATGTTGTAACTTTGAAATAAAGGTAACTTCGAGTTCCCTCACGTTGTGTTTAACAGATAAAAACAAGCCCCAGCGGCTTGATCCCAAGCTCTGTTCCTGACAAACAGCTCTTTATTAATTGTTTTGAGGCTAATAAAAAGCAAAATGCTGTTTAACTTTGACAACAAGGCAAGTGTTGATCTGTTCCTCTACCAACTGAATTTCACCTCTTTGTCTCTATAAATAAACTTAAAATAATAGTTTTAAACGATTAGACTGAAATTGACTGTTTAAAACAGTAAAGTTTTTTATTTGATCACATTTGGCAAAAAAAAAAAACATTTTTGGCACAATTTATGTCGATTTTTGCAGTCCGTCACACTTGTAGCATGCCAAAATATAGAGCCAGTGCGTAAATGATCTGTGTGAAAAATAAAGGCGCGATGCAGACAGAAGCAGTGTGAAACTGGCGCTAGAGTGAAACACGAGAAGTCCCTCCCTCCTCTAACTTTAGCGTCCGCTGATTGGATTTTAACACAAGGAACAGTCCATTGATTATATTTTTGCAACAGAAATCTGTTCAAGTCATGCTTCACAATCGTAAACACGAAGTTCAGCAGGCGAGTCGAAACCATAATACATGCGGTTCATGAAAAACCCTGGTTCACAAGCATGTATTGAACCGAGGATGGCGTACCATTTGGTTCTGTATAAAACAGAGTTCTGCGGAATCCCTAGTATATAAATATATAGTAAACTAGCAGGCACATTTGAATGTAAAAAACAACGAGGGGGTTATAGTAGGTGAAGCTGCAGGCCCTTGCCAAATCAGCTGAAAATCACTAAGCACTTTATCCTGTATCCTGACTAAAGAGGGCAAGGCTTTCATCACTTTTCCCATCTTTCTTCTGAAGTGTTTGTAAAACCTGAACACTTACTATTTGAAAAGGTAATGTGAAGTACTATCAGTAATTAATGCAAAAGAACTAATATCGACACATAAACAACATATGAACTGTAAAAGGCTATTTAATCAAACTACCCACAATGCTTTGCACCAAGCTCGTTCCATAAGTCTCTGAAGGACACCGCTCTTTATATTGCTTGTGCTGCCTGTTATCGGTGTGTGTGTACATTAACCCTAAGAAGCCTCGGCATGCACATTTTTTTGGATTAAGTAGGAATGACACCCCCCCCCCCCTATTTTTTCATTTTAATTTCAAATATGATGTGTAGGTTTCAAAAAGTTATTAGCTTTGAAATTTTTGGTTTTAAATTACACACGTTATGATACTTATACTTTCCAAGATAATTCAAATTAAAATGTGAGAAAATGTGTGATCTTGTCATTCATTCATCTTCTTACATGCTCGGTCCCTTTCAGGGTCACAGGGGTCTGCTGGTGCCAGCTCATGCATGTTTTTGGAAAACCGGAGGAATTGTGATCATTTAATTTGGCCATCTTAGCCATTGAATGGTGAAAGGAAGGAATAACTTGGAAGTTATTCATTGTTTTTCCTCAAACATGCAGTTCTCAGAATGTATTTTTTCGTACCATTTCAGGTTTGTTGTGGAATTATCGTTTGATGTAATGAAGAAATATTTGTATTAAAAAAGCTGGGGTTGTACAAAAAATGTTATGAAACATTGTTTCAAAGCTAATTTATTAGGGCAAATTGTAAAGTAGTCAAAAACGCTCAAAACCGCCACCGACTTCTAAGAATCTCCCCCGTCTCTTTGTGAATATAGACATTTCTGTAAACTTGCTTTCTTCTTTTATCACTTGCATTAGACACTTTAAAAGTATAGTTTAAACAGAATACAATACCATGGGGTCTCCAGTACCATCTCCAGCTCACTTCGGGCGACAGGCGGGGGTCATTGGCAGGGCAACAAACACATTCACTCCTAAGGGAATTTAGATTTAGATTAGTCAATTAACCTGACGCATGTTATGGGAGTGTGTTTGGAAACTGGAGTACCCGAACATGCAAACTTTTTCCCAGAAAGTCAACAGTGATCCAGCAACCTTCTATCTGTACAGCCAGAGTGCTTACCCACTGGCACGCTTGAAATTCAGAGATTTTATTTTTTTTTTGCCAATGCTTCAATCCTTATATTCTCCAGCTCACCATTAGAGCATGACATGAGAGTGGATTTTCACTCCTGTCCCATCCCACTCCCAGAGAAAAATATCCCATCCCATGCCAATCCTGGACCAGAGTAAAAACATAAACCCTGTCCTGTCCCACTCCTGTAGAACTGACTCCTGGTCCCATCCCACTCCCACTCAAAATTACTCCCACTCCCATCCAATTCCTACCAGCTTACAAATACCTGTAGTCTTTTGGAATGGATTCCGGTTTAGTAAAAACTGGACATGGGCCACACCATGTCCATCTTAGTGGAATGAACCGAATCCCAAGAAAATAGTGTTTGTATGATTTTTTTTTTTTTACATCTTTCTTTTCAGGAGAAATTTAACTTTAAAAATCTGGCAAATATTTGTTATTTTTATGTAATAAATGCTCAGAACAGTGTGTAAGTTAAAAAAAAAACTAGTAAAGTAGTTCCTGTCCAGCTGAAGACAGAGCCCAACCTTGCAACAGGAGGATTCCCCTTAAGCAGAAAATTTTCTATAAATATAAATATATTACATAAGATTAGATTAGATTTGTGCAAAAGAAACCCTTGTGTTTCTATACAAAAATTGATAAAAATAAATATATGAAGAAATATGTTGTTGGAATCAAGAGCATGAGCAGTTTTTAAAGCAATATTATATAATGTCAAAAATATATTGAAATGCGCTCCACAAACCTCCCACTCCTACCCAAAGGTCTGTTTCTCTTTGCTGTTTGTCGCCGGCAACAGCTTCGGTATTAAAGGGTTAACTTCTGTTGCCAACTTGGAAAAAATTGTTCTTTGGACTTCTGTGCTTTAAAGATTTATAAAAATCAGCGCATCTCGTTTGGATTGCTTAATCCAGGAAATTATAATCTATTGATGGTGCTACCGCTCCCGTCCGCTCCTGTTGATTTTTTTTCCCGTCCCATCCCAGTCACGAGATTAATAACAAAAGTTTATCCCATCCCACAGGAATCCCATGGAAATCACCCGCGGGAAATCCCAACAAATGTCATCCTCTCCTCCACACCAGTGATTTCAACAGCCTCATGTTCATCTTCCACAATGGCTTGACACTTGAGCTGTGAAATGCCAACAGCTCACCAGTTTGTTCTTTATTTGTGGTGCTCAAAAATTGTGGAAACTGGTTGCTTCAAAACATCTGAGTTGGCTTGCCTCAGTTTTTAAGTAAAGATCACTCAAAAAGTACAAATTGCATAAAGCCTTTTTCTCATCTTTGAGGATAGAAAAGAAGGAACATAAGGATAGTCATCACAACTGTTTTGAGTCAATTTTCATAAAGGTTTTAAGTACAGTCTACATGTAGAAGTCAGGAAAATTTCCACCAGCTTATTGTCAATGATAAAATACAGCCCATCCCTATCCATATGTGCAGCTTTTCCAACATCTTTCAGTCGTTTCTGGTAAAATGTTAAACTCAAAAAAATCAAAAGCTGTTCACTGGGATCATTTGCAAAGGTTTTATTTCACAGAAACTGAAAACATTGAACTTGAAACTTAGAAGAAATAGAAGAAAAATCTTCATTTGTACAACAATATTACCAGACTTTAATGCTTGCATTATAATAAAAACACGAAGGGTGCCAAAGTCCATGATCCTCCAGGAAACTAACTGCTTTTCTCATTCCATTTAAAGTGGAACATAACCACTTAGAAGCAAACAACAACTCAGCTTCTAGCCAAGCAACCCGAGACTCATCTTGACATGACAACAAGCGCATGTACGTGCACACTGGCATATGTTAATAAGAGAGCTCCAAGTGGGATCAAGTGTCTGATGACTGAGACTCAGCAGGAGTTCTTCTGTTCTGTCTGCCTGTCAGTGTTTGACCCAACACTTCTCCAAACACACAGAGCCCTTTCCTGGCTGCTCTTGGGCATTTTGTAGGCCCCCTGTAGGCTGTCTCTCACAGGCCGTAAGAAGAGCCTTCACCCCTGCAGCGATTCTGCCCACCTAGGATGCTGATTAGAACCAGTGGAGGATGCCAGCATCATGGACTCAGGCTGAGAGGGAGAACAGATTCCCATGGGTTTGTGGACATACCGATGGGTTCGGTTGCGCTCATTATTTGGTTTGGCTCTGCTCTGTTCTCAGTGGGAGAGAGTAATTAACAAATTAACAGGCTCACATCATACCTCAGATGTGAAAGAGAGCATTAAAAATACAATGACCAAAACATGTTCACGCTTTAGATTTAATTTTGGAGTAAGTGTTTATCCTTATATTAGTATTAAATATACATGTGTACTTAGCATCTATTTAGCTAATGTAACAGAGCTGAGATGTCTGTGAGAAGCTATCTAATAATAATAATTATAATATGAATAATAATATAAATATGAATAATAATAATAATTATAATGGGAATTTTTAAGGATTTTTTTAAATAAATTGAGATTTTTTGAAACAGCTATTGGAGAACACTAAAATAATATACTGAACTAGCTTAACTAATTGATCAGTTAATGTATTTTATCTTTAGTAAATAACAAGACAAATTTTATAAGGAGGAATTTAGATTAACCAGTTGATCAGGATTTGGACCTGGAGCAGGATTTTTTGCCTTGTGAGGACATCTGAAAACCAGGAGGAAATAGAGAACATGCAAATTCCACTCAGGGACCAGTGACCTACTAACTGAAATGTATCTACTGCACCACTGTGCCTCCTCAATTTCACTCCATTTCAAACTTCAGAGCAAACAGACCAACTTGAAAATCAGGTGGTGCAACTTGAACCTTTGAAAATCTACATTGAACGAAGCTTCCATCTGATTCTTCCTAAATCATATGTTTAATGAGGTGTTGCAAAGAATTCAAACAAAAGTTCTAAGACCATAGACCCCAAAAGACCCCTCCCTTTCCCTCACCAACTGTAAAACTCTCTATTTAAACCAGTTAAGTTGCTGTTGCAACATGTAAAAAATTAATATCAACCAGTCAAAAAACGTGTTCACACGTCTGTTTAACAAAATGCATAATCACAGACACTCAAAAAAACGCGGAAATGCTGTAATAACTCTACCAACCTTTCCTGTTAGAAGGATGATGGGTTTTATGGCTTCTGGCATTACCTTACATGACCAAGCACACGGAACAAAGCAGCTCTACACTGATCGCACTGACAATTGAGTTTTTACAAAACTTCCAAATAATACAACCAGAATGTTTCCGTTTTCCTCAAGTTATAAAATGTATGTACATTGGGCTCAGTGCTGGCCCGTGGCATAAGCAGTAGGGCAAATGCTAAGGGCGCCATTCATCCTGTTGTGAGCCTAGCTGTCGGTTGTGTTACAGTTAATATAGTCTAAAGTGTGTTTATCATGTTCAGATCTGTGTTTATCATGTTCAGATCTGTGTTTATCATGTTCAGATCTGTGTTTATCATGTTCAGATCTGTGTTTATCATGTTCAGATCTGTGTTTATCATGTTCAATCTGTGTTTATCATGTTCAAATCTGTGTTTATCATGTTCAAATCTGTGTTTATCATGTTCAAATCTGTGTTTATCATGTTCAAATCTGTGTTTATCATGTTCAAATCTGTGTTTATCATGTTCAAATCTGTGTTTATCATGTTCAAATCTGTGTTTATCATGTTCAAATCTGTGTTTATCATGTTCAAATCTGTGTTTATCATGTTCAAATCTGTGTTTATCATGTTCAAATCTGTGTTTATCATGTTCAAATCTGTGTTTATCATGTTCAAATCTGTGTTTATCATGTTCAAATCTGTGTTTATCATGTTCAAATCTGTGTTTATCATGTTCAAATCTGTGTTTATCATGTTCAAATCTGTGTTTATCATGTTCAAATCTGTGTTTATCATGTTCAAATCTGTGTTTATCATGTTCAAATCTGTGTTTATCATGTTCAAATCTGTGTTTAAGTGCACATCATTAACGTTAGAGCATAGCTTAGGATTTCCACATGCTAGGATTCTTTGCATTAAGAATTACTAACTTATTAGCATTTCACTATAATAAACTTCACTGACTATAAAATTTAATTTGTTGCTAATATAGAAGTTACTATCTATATCGATCTATATACTATATGAAAAAGGTTCTCTGAACAGTACACAGTACAGTCTACATCAGGGTCACCAACCTTTTTGAAACTGAGAACTACTTCCTGGGCACTGATTAATGCAAAGGGCTACACTGTGATACCCTCTTCTGAATTTATTAATAATTAAGAATATTCATCTCTGCAAAGACACTGATCATGTGAATTATTTCTCGCAATGAATATCAACAATGATTTAACAAGGTAGTTAATAAATATTTATATGCAACACTTTATATTTATATTTTGTCTAAGTGCAAGTGTTTTGTAAATTGAAAAAAAATATATAAATGTTCAAAACGCCTCAAAATGATCACTTCTACAACGTAGAAATCACAATGTCGAAACGTACAAATAATAAATCATATAAATGCAAAAAGTGAGCTAAGATTAAAAAAATTGTTTACATTGTTAACATTTTAACATAACAATTTTTACATTTTACAAACACATTGTGTGGCACGTCATGAAATGTCTCTCCACATTGTGCCACAGTCGAAAATAAGGCCGTCCTCCTTCCACAGAGGTAAATGAAATGCGAAAATGAAATGATCTTTTTATGGTTCAGTCGTCTGATTTTCACTGCGCTGCTTGTTTGTTTCGTCGTAGCGCATCATACTGACCTTTAACTACCAGGTCGTAGTTCATATATATAGTCATTTTTTTTATTTATATACTGTCACATCAAGCTTACGTGCAAGTGTCATTTAAACACGAATAGTAATCATATTAAAGTAGTTTCAGCTCACTGTAAAGTGGCACTATTTGAGCTAATTTTTAGGACAGGTAGCGGGCGACTCGTGTGGTCCTTTTGGGCACCAGCAGGCACCGTGTTGGTGACTGCTGGTCTAAATCATACCTGTATCTAGGTGTTTCTTGCACAGTTGCTTTATTAAAACAAAATAATATCTAAGCTATTAATTTTTTTCAAGTATATTAAGTATATTTAGAAGTGAAATTTACTGCAATGCAAGGGGGCGCCACCTGAAATCTTGCAAAGGGCGCCAAATTGGTTAAAGTCAGCCCTGATTGGGCTCATTTGAAGTGGCACACTTGCATACTGATCGATAGTGGCTCAGTCAGTAAAGTATTGTGCTAGCAACGCAAAGGTCGTGGATTCAAACCTGAGAGAAAGCAAGACCTGACAAAATATGTTCATTCCTGTAAATGTAGGTCAGTTTGTTTAAAAGCACCAGCCAGATACATAACTGTAAATGTAGGTAAAACACATTTCTTTACTAACGCAATGTGTAGAACGAATACTAGGGTCTCAGTATGTTAACATTCCAAAAATAGTACCTAGGACGCAGAACGTGTATTTTTCTGCAGTTAATATGTTTTGTAAGAGTAATCCCACCAATCTCACTCCTGGGGGGGATTTCAATGGTTTTTAGCATGGCTCTGGGTTCATTTGGGCAGCTGGTGTGCACACTCACGTTCAATGTTAACTAAATCCATTTACAAATAATCTTTACAGAAAAATAACTAGTGATCAACGCATCAATCAGCCCTCACAGCACAACTTCTCTCCCTTGTCCCATACAGTGTCAGTGTGAAAAAAATAAACTTGACATTTTCCATCACGTCCTCATTTTAAGAGTAAAGGCTTCCTGTTTTCTCTGTGACAATGACCCGCTGTGATGGGGTGGATCGAGAGCATCGTGCTACCCTAACAGATTTTTCCAGTTCAGTTTGATCATAGTCACACTCCTAATGGGCAGAAGGAAAGGTCTCCAGACAATTCTGCTGGATGGCATCTCAGCCCTTGGCTTGTAAAGCAGAGGATACAGATCTCTTTGATCTGGACCAGAGCATCTGGAGAGGCTCCGCTGGGAAATGAGGGTGAAAGGATGTGCTACCAGAGGGTGATGGGTTGAAATCTCTCACCTTTTTATCACGGCGCAGGTCTCGCACTCTCAGTCTGTTAACTGATAAACATCCACCAGAGCTGAGTCTTAGCAAAGATAGCTTTCGTTCTAAAGTACCCACCTAAATGTAATTAGTATGTAAGGTTTTGATGATTTAATCAGTCCAGCTTTATAATCATTGTAGGTCTTTCTGAACGAGGAGAGACATGAAAACGAATCTTTCACGCATGTTTATGAAGAAAAAGTAAAACACGCAATGAGAAAATATTGGTTGTTCACTGGATCTCCTAAACTTGTACATTGTATAATCTGATACGGCAGGTCTCACGATCATCAAAAGCAAAACAACAATAAAAGATAAGCATTTGTGCTGTGAGCTTTGAACAGACTCTACCTAGGGCTGAAATCCTCTCTCTGATACAGTGTGGGATTAAGAGGTGAGACCTTCGTTCATTCCTCCAGAGCAGTCCATCACTGGATATCTCTCTTTCCCAGAACTCAAAGCCATTGATCCAGTTATTATATATAAATGTCTATCCTAATAATCTTTTTTAAGCTTTACAGAGGACAGACTCTTCCCCAGCACATGCATATTTAATATTTAAGAGAAGTAGGCTTATAGTTTCTGTTCTATTTTACATTGTGTCTAAGGTTTTATGCAACATATCCGCTAACGTTATGCAACTAGCAAATGCCATGATAGACATGGTTTAGAATGGATCTGCCTGATTTAATGTCCAAATAAGAAAATCATTTCAAATAAATCTCTTTTTAATTAAATCTAAGCAACACATGTCCCAGATGCTACGACGGCCGATGTTCTGCAAAAAAAAAAAAAGTTAGGAGGGCCAATCAAAACTCGTTTGCATTAATAAAGGACTGAACCCTGGATGGACTCATCTGACCAAAAACAAAACTGCAGAATTAAATGAGAACTGACACCAAAGGACTTTGCTTGAGAAGCTTTAAATTCATGAGTTCATTATCTGGACCGGTCTAGTATCAGCATGAGCAGCAGGTACGAAAGTAGGGATCCGCGACTCATACGCCCTGAGTGAGGTGTCCGAGTGGATAAAGTCATTGGAAGGTAGGCTAGTGAGGTTTAAATGGACATTCATTTATTGGGATGTTTAATGATGCTGGTGGTACTCCCTGATAATTACCCTCTTAAATGTATTATACAAACATAACTTGTATTAACTGAGATAACTTCAGAATACACTTTATTCATTAAATAACATTAACATCAAATTGATCTCTGTGATTTTAAACTAAACACATCTTCAGATACTGATAACTTTAGTTTCTGCATTATAGAACATAAAAACAATAAAACAATGTTTAAGGCAGTGCTTCTCAATTATTAAAAAAAAAAAACAATTTGCGCCAATCGTTCCGTCAGAGGCATATGTTGATGTCAGTTTACAGGACGATGTTTCCAAGCCCTTTCTGAATTAAATAAATGCTGTTTTCATTTGAATTACAACCCGCGGTGGGGGTTTATACAGTGGTGCAGGACGGGGCGGGGCAAAATATTTTATAAAAGCGGGGCCCGCGAGTTGAAAAAAAACCTGACCCGCGGCATCACTAGTTTTCACTGAAAAAACTCTAGTGCCTTATCTGCGTGTAATGCCTTCAAGTGGCGCCTTAATTTATTCGGCTTCATGCTGTCCACTACCTGCACTTTTAGACACAGAAATCACACTGGTCTTTCCTCGTCTCCCACTGTAATCACAGTGAAGCCAAGTGCTACATGTGCTTCATCATATTTCCTTTCTTTTGTCTCATTATCTTCATCTCTGTCCACATTTCTTTTAATCCCTGTTAAAAATTTCTTCATGTTGTCTTCAGGTTCGTTTACTCTCTTCATATCACCAGCTCGGTGTAAAACTCCCTGTGCACACTCTGACAATGAGAGCGCCAACTACTGTAGTGGATCTGCAATTACAATTTATTCTAGTACAGCAAAAAAGCATGTTCCCCAGGGTCACACATGCCCCCTGTCCTTTTAAGCCAAAATGTCATTGTTTTTCTGATTTGTTTATTTGTTTTCTTATTTTCTTAATTGTAAATTATACTGGGCCCACATTATAGGCCTCTCAAATGACTAGTCATGATTCTAATTGCAGATATCTATTTTTGAGTAGTCAAATGTAATTGTGACTAGCACTGAAAAAGGTTTAAAAGGTCTACCATGTGAACTTGCACCAGCCGAAGATACGGGGCAGGACAGCAGGCTGCTGCTGCCAGGTCGCAAAGTTGGCAACAGTGTATATAGCTATACACCTGAGTTCTGATAGCAGGGTGACATTCCGTTCAAGTCTGAAACCATGTGATCGGACCCAATTTCTAATCACGTGATCGGATCGGGGCATCCCTAATTGAAATCTAGAGGGGGGGGGTACTTTTAAAAAAAAAAAAAGTAAAAAATACAAAATCCAACAGATAAAAACAGATGTATTCTTCCATACACTAACTCTGTGCTTGCAATAAGCTCTAGATAGAGCAGAAAACTCTGTTTAGATATATTCATTTTAATCCTCATGTTTATCTTAAGAAACTAATCTCTGGTCCTGTGTAACTTCTTAAATTCCCTTTGTTTGACGAGACAGAAGATGTAGGTGTAGATGTAGATGTAGGGAGTCCTAATATCATAATATCGACATGTAACATGATCAATTCATAGCATTGAAAAAAAATACAGAAAATAAATATATCAGAAGTTTAGGCACTTTTTGGTTTCTCAGTTCATGACCACTTAAAGTTCTTGGGTCGTATTTATCAGCAACTTCAGTAGCCATAAAAACACTCAAGCTTTGACCTTGTCCACCCAAAGAATTAGCATCATATGCATCAGTTTTAGTTCACTCCAACAGATAATGACATCTGAAAGTTCCTCGACTAGCATTGCCCCCAGCATGCATTTGTTTATTTGGTCATGGTTAAATCCTTAGATCTGCTTGTCTGGTGAATAAGCATTTGCAGTGCCGGGGTCAGATGGTTCCTCGCAGGCCACTAGGACAGCTTAACCCTAAAGTCTCAGCATTACCATCTGTGTGAGAGCTGCTGTAGCGTTGATGCCATCCATGAACAGACATTAAAGCCTGCAACAGATGGATGCAACTCAGCCTTGTCAAACCGAGGACAAGAACATACACAACGCAAGAGGCTAAAATAGCCGTAAACAGCCAGATAATGTGGAACGTTGTTGATATCTTTCTCCAAGCTCATTACATTTGTGATGCGCTTCAATGACTTGTCCTGCAATTGAAATCCACCCAACATGACAAAGTGTCCAATTGTGCTGAGAAAGCCTTGTTTGTTTTTGTGACAGTGTAAAAGACTTTCAGGCATGTCTTGGCAGTGAATGAGATATTTTCTTGTTCTCTCTGAAGGGAACTGGGTAAGAAGCTGAAGAAATGAATTTCATGAATGATATGCACAAACAGCTTAAAATATTCAAGAAATAACAAAAAAAAACTAGGGAATGGATAGTCAATGTAATCAATGTCAATCGTTAAGAATGTTCAGTTCGTTTGCACTTCTAGGGTTGTACGCAGTGTTTGTGGAATGGAACTGAGAGCATCCAAAAGAAACAGGAGGCTTGGCTGGATTCTCCACATCGGTCCAGACTATGGCATGGGGTGGAAGCACCACAAATCCAAACCTTCCACTTTAGAACTGATTTAGATCAGCAAAAAGATGCTGTTCTAGATTAGTAACTGATGTAATGTAAAGAGACCTAGCACTAGTATTAAATGCATGTTTGGGGAGAAATTTTCCTTGTTCAGAAATCCTCAACGGGAACAACTCTGAGCCAGTTTTTGTCAAATTACCTGTGTTGGTGTGTATTCCAATCAGCCCTCTCCTGCTCAGAAAATAACACACACAGGAGAGACACAATCAGTGAGGTCCAGGCTCACCTGACTCCACTCAGCGGAACGGGAATAAAAGGAGACCAGAGACCCAGAGCATTGTACTCCAAGAGAGTGTTGATGAAATTTACAGATTTTGACCCAAAATCAACTTCTCTTCCATCTGGCTTTCCCTCATCTCCTCTGGCCTTGAAGTCATTAACCTCTTAAGCCCTGAGGCCTATTTTCCGAAAATCCTATACTTTTACTTTTTAAGGCATTTCTCAACTTTTATAAGGTCTAAACTGCAAATCTTGGTATCAAAATGAAGATAGTTTTTTGGGGGGTGGTGTGGATGAGTTAATTTGACAGTCAAGAACACTGGGTAAGAGTAATTGATGTTGGAATGGCCAAAAAATGAAATCCGCCTAAAAAAAAAAACACACGTTTCCTCTAATATCTCCTTATTTTACTTAAGCAAATAAACACAATCAATTGTAACCACTACATGTCAAGGACATCTGTAGCAAGTTTGGTGTTCATACTACAAGAAACTAATATTCTGTACAGGTTTTGATTGAACAAAGTTCAGGCGTAATCCATGTTGGCACAGTTTGGCACAATAACTGAAATATGGAAAAAATCTTGTCCAAAGCTTCTGCTACGTTCATGGTCTTCTTTTCTTGCTTACGGGACATGATTTCAGAAAAAAAAAAACTCCTAAAGAAACGCTGTAAAAGGGGGGTGGAAGCCCATTTACGCTATCTTCCTGCGCTTTTGGGAACCTTTCATTCACAGTACTTCCTAGGTTCTAAATTCCGCGTGTCCCTACCCCCCGACCAGCTGTCCAATCCGGGAGCTCTATATATCGTTAAAAAGCTTAGAATCTGAGGCAGCCAATGATCTCCACCATTTTGAGACTGACATGATCCCCGACGAATCACAGGACGCGCAGCGTGGAGAGACCAGCACTTACGCACGGGGAGCGTTTCCATATTTGATGATGTTATTGCGAGCACAGAGCTACAGAAAAGAGCCAAAATGGAGTTTCCGTGAAGCTATCGACCAGACATAACAAACGGACTTTTATCGCTATGGAAATAACTTTTGTTGAAAAAACGGCAAAGGTAAGACAAGATTTACATGCTTGCTTGGTTTTTGCTGGCATTTTTTTCGGGGAACTTTTGCTCCCTGCTCTGAAATACTTTGTGCCATGTAAATGAGTTGCATATCGCTGGATTCTGCTGGTTGTTAGCTTTCATTTGATGCCATGGTTTTGGTGTTTCCTTTTATATTGTGGATACATATCGCGCATAAACAAAAACGTGGTCATGAATTATACTCCGGACATGTTGTTGTTTATTTGCATGGCGTTTGAGCTGTGGTTAACGGATATGAAATTGAATTAGATACGTTTTTAGAGGAGTTTTCGCTGAGCACAACAGTATTTAATATGTGACTCTCGGGCTTAAGAGGATAAGGCGTCAAAATACTCCCCAGAGAGAGCGAGATAACGAGACATTCCTCCCTCTATCTACAGTGTACCTCTTCAACCATGAGTACCATGAGTACAGTGCCGTTAGAGTACACCGCCGTTAATGGCGGCAGGAAAATGCCGGCTGTTGACTGCATCTGTCCCACTACCTTCCCTGACCCTACCCCTTCCTGTTATTTTTATTCCTGTATTATGTCTATGTGTGCTTGGTTGTAATGGCTTTTTTTAACCTGCTCCACACTGCCCTCTGTAGGACCGTGCGGAATAGGCTCTTTATGAGCTACCTTACCCAATGTATACCCGTTTCTTTCTTAAATGCTACCTCTCGACACTGCCCTCTCCTCACCTTACACAGGACCATTGAGCCTGGACCAGCTGATCCCCTCACCACTCCCCTTGGGTTCCACAAGGAAGAAGAAGACACATTGCGATCACCAGCTCTACTATTTCAAAACTCCCTCCGTGTGATTTTTTACCTCCCTACAGTTTATTGACAATGTTATGAATGTCTACTTTTAAGTATGTTTTCAGAACCATGCATATCATAAAATACCTGCTATACTTAAAACTTTCTTGTAATTTACAAAAATTTCAAATGATAAAGTATAATGTAATGTACCGGTAATTAAATCTGTACTTTTTTAAAGCACAACATGAGAATTACACACATGATGGGTATGCATTCTGTTCTTAAGGGTTGTGGAAACAAAGAATACGTAACATTTTCACAAGAATATTTTCCCTGTATGTGTGAGTTACTCCTCTCTCACACACCCAATACCATTTCATTCAATACATAATAACCCAGCTTATGTGCGCTGGAGATGGGCACCAGCTGACCCCTGTGACCCCAAAAGGGAGTAAGCGGGCAGGAAAATGAATGAATGAATGAATAACACATACTAAAAACAAAATGATCTGAAGACTTTCCAGCTTACAAATACAGAGCTTGAATTGAACTTGCCTATTTTTATTATTTTATTTTGTTATTTTAGAGTTTAAAGCTTGTTTTTATAATCATGCGTACATTATCATGTATATTTGCAAATACTCATACTCTTTGAAAAAAAGCCTTTGGGGAAAAGACAAATGCATGCATATAATGTGAAATTTATGCAAGTTAGGTGATGTCATCTAGTGAGTTAGCAAGTTTTGGGCTAGCTAATAGCAACTTTTCTTACTGAGGAGTTAGCAACTTTAATTATATCCAATAAATCAAACGGATGATCACATGATTAACCATGTGCTAATTATTTACCCAATTCATTTTGGGCATTATCAGTAGTTGCAGCCCTAAAGATTATAGTGGATTATAATAGATTTCAGTTTATTGGTCAGGTCTTTATCCTTCACCAAGCACATTTAAGATATATTTGTGCAGATTTAATAGAATTCTTCTTTAAGTTAGAGAAACAAAGGAATATTCAAGAAAATGGAAAAGGGAGATTTCAAACCTATTACCAGCTTTGAGAAAGCATCCGTTCACCAACCTGAGATCCTTCATATAGTTTATGGACACGCATCATTTAATTCCAACTTCTTATTTAAAAGCAGTAATTATATGTATGAAAAGTTCAGAGAGAAACTTTTTGTGTGTATTATAGAGTATAGATATCTCTGCAGCTCGGTTAAGGAAGATTATTCTAGACACGTTTGTTAATTTACAATAATTACGTTTTTTCATCTTCAAGGGGCTAAAATGTATGTTTTTTGTTTCAAACACAAAAAGTTATACAGAGACAAGCTGGAAACAATGAGCTCATGACTTACATTGAAATAAACTTTTAGAAGCCGGGGGCTGCACAAAATAGTAAGAGGAAAAAACTAGTGAAGGTGAAGCAATTTATGAAATGCCCTCAAGAATAAACTACCACTTCATCAAATCCCCTCAAAGCTTCTATATGTTGATAGCATTAGGAGTTTGATATAATCTACCGGCATCAAAGTCTAATCCGGATGGTGCATGACTGGCACTGGGGTGTATTTTCAGAGCATGCTGCTTCCTATTCTTGGCTCTCCAGCAGGGCTCTGATCTCATTTGGTTCTCGCTATTGATTTTACATTTAAGGATTAATGGTGAGTCTAATGGACAATCAGTAGGAATAGCACCCACCTCCCTCTCTTCTTCTCAGCAGCAAGACATAGAGATCGGCGGGATCTAGAGTTTTTTTCACCAATGCTTGCTGCTAAAGAATCAAGTGTACAAGAAATATAATAATAAGCCGACAAGCAAAATATTGAAGCAAATGTAAACCATCTAGTATTGGAATTAAAAATTGGAATTATTGATATTATATTATTTATTATAAAATAATACAAATGTTAAATGATCTTGTTTGAGCACTTTTTTAATTAAAAGTTGTTCACATGTAAATATATTCTGAGTAAATAAAATAGTAGTTTTATATGAAAATCATCGATTTTGATCATTGGTGTAGCTTTAAACATAGATTATATGCATAAAATAATAAAATATATGGAACGCAACACTCAGGATAAATGAGGTAGTACTAGAACACTCTGTAAATATATAATAAGCAAAAATACAATATTCTGTTTTATATTGAACTGTTGGGTACACCCTCCTAGGCTGGGCAAACCGAGTCACCGTGTGCCAGCAATGTTTCATCAGATGTTATTATGCAAAAGGAAACATGAAACACAAGAGCTCATCTGTGCCGTCTTCAGACAGCTGTTTCAGGACCCCTAGGTACCCATAACTATGTGCCTGCTTTAAATCCCTCTCTTCCTGCGCTAATCTGCTCGCTGCTGAAGAAGTCATGTCCACCTTGCTATATGATTGTTTATTTTATTGTGTTAATTTAAATGGAAAACTTGTGGATTCTAAGAACATTTATCTGTTAATGTGATCCATACAAATAATGATTAAAAAACATTTTCTAAGCCATCAGAACCGAACCAAAAACCATAGTTCAAAACTGCAGTACGTAGTGTGTACCATTTGTGTACCATTGTATCACAACTAAATAGTCGGAGGAAAACACGTAGATGTTGATAACAGAAATGGTGTAAAGGCGAACCAAACTGATCCAAATATTGTTGTTAAATCATGTTGAGTTTAGTTTGAGATAATGTTGGCTTAAAAATGAATCAAATGTTTTCTGTATACAGTTAAAGAAAAAAACCCCACAAATTATCAATCTCAGCCATTGGAGCGCTCTTGATTATTAGTTTTGAAAGCCGTCTGGTGCAGTCAGCTCATCTAGGTTCTCCTGCACCTGGGTCCTCTGCACCTGGCCTTCCTTGGCTTGCACAGATGGGCTTTCTCTCTGATGGCTCCAGCATCTCTCCAATTGGTCACCACCATGAAGTGAGGGCTCAGTTTTACAGTCTAATCACCAGTGGCATCCACACATGTACACAGAATAAAGTAAACAAACGTAATGGCTGGTATGTGTTTATGCATATATCCACAACAGACAAACTCTGTTATACTAAAAATTTACGCTTTACCTCCTGTTTAAAACAAGAAATAAAATGGTATTTAATTAGCTAACAATTACATTTATTTTGTCCCTATTTCATAAGCGCTTCTACTTTAGCTCAAAAGGCAATGTTCTGATGATGGCAATAACACTCCAGTATTTCATAATCTAGTTCCTGGATGAATTTAGCACTGGGTCTCATTATCCCGATCTGTGCCTCTATTGACAAGCCAACAACCTCAAAATACCTGAAGCACAGCTTTTAAAAGTTTACAAAGTAAAAATAAACTACAATTTCAACCTTTCTGTATTTTCCCTGGTTGGTGCTTAACACACAAGTATTTCCAGTGAATTGTAAACATTGATTTTAACGGGATTCTCCTGAGACATCCTTAGCTGACCCACACATAACTTTCTCTTTGCTGCGAGACGAACCAAAAGATGCTATTATTCACCAAAGTAGGTCACAGTTTATATACAACTGGCTCACATACGAGAAAAGGCTAAGCTGTCCATATCTGGGGCATGAAGGAGGACAAAATCCCTGCCTAAGTTTTTAGCAAACCATTGGTCTGGTCTGGGCCCCTTTCAATGTGGTTCTGACTCTGACTTCACTGGTAAAGGCACTTTATAAACTTACATTTTGTTTATGTTGAGCTAAACCATGGTTTGGTTGCTCTAAAAACTGATATCTTTTAAAAATGGTTCACCCCTTATTTAATCTCAGCAAGCTCACTGGTATATCTACATCATGTACAACTTCTGATCTGTAGTAAAACACTTCATTCAACATAGAGCACTTCATAGAATTGGTCTAACATCACAAATGTATTTGAGAAGTAATGTCCGGCATAATAAGTGAGCCATCCAAGGAAGGGTTTGGAGCCCAGAAGATGCTGATTAGCCGTCAATGAGTGCAAGCCCATGAACTGCTGTATACAATGTGATTGATTGGAATGAGTGGGATCCACCTTGTTATTAGGTTAATGATTAATTACTATGTGCCTCCCCCGAACCTAATAAATCATTATTTACCTTTAGAAGTCTCTGCACTCACATGTGCCAATCACACCTGCAGTTTAAATTAGGTAGAAATGACCTATTGTTTAATTAAGGCTTCAATTATAATGTGTAGGTTTCAAAAAGATTATTAGTTTGGATATTTTTGGTTTTAAACGAATATTACAATAATTATTACATAATTGCAAGAAAATGAAAAATTTGCAATCATCTTTCAGCCTTCTTTCACAGACCTCAAATCAGTGCCAACAGGGCTAGCTGGTGGTAAAAAGAGGGGATGACCTTGGAAGTACAAAACCTGTGATATGGTTTGTGTTTTTCAAAGTTCTGGCACAAAACGTCCTTGGAACAGTATATTGTTTTGACGTTTTCTTTCCTTTTTTAGGAGATTAATGAATTTTAATTTTATCTGAACACGTTTGCTTGTTGTACTAAAACATAAAAACAATTTGTTCTGAATTGTTCTGATTTTTTTTTCAGCAGAAAAATTACAAGATCTTTGTACAATTTCAGGATTGCTCAGGAAATATTGTGTAATGCAATGGGAAAAAAACTTTTAAAGGTAATTTGGTAAAACAAATAGCAAAGTAAAAATGCTTGGAAAGAGTTAAAGCATATGAGAACTCTCTCATCCTCAGTCATTATGAAAGTAAAACAACAATGTCTGCGTGCCCGATCTCTATTTTCTTGTACCAGTGCTTAGAAATTATAGAAATGTGCTTTAATCCCTGTACTGTCTTTAAATTCATACGTCACAGAATGTCTGTGCAGTGAAATATCTGGGGTTTTTTTTTAACTCAGTGACATTTATATCTAGTTACACTGCTGCATGGATTGTTTTGTTCTAATTCTGTGACTGCTAGCCATCTGAAAACTACTCCGAAATGTTCAATACAGGGGGAAACGATTCTCAAAAAGGATCCAATTTAATAACAGACTCAAGGCGCACTCAGTCAAGCCTATCTGCACTCATAATTCTGACTCTGAAAAGGCCACAACGCTACGAAGTGCTGGCCAATTAATATGGAAACTGCGTTAAACATCCCCTGGTCAGAGATGATGTACGACCCTCATTCAGCTCACTTACCATCTCTGAATATGTATGAAAACCCATAAAAGTTAATGACGCTTTACCTTTTCCCGAAAAGCCAGTACACAGTGGGATGTCTGACTGAGGGAATACAACGCTCTGGCCCCAAGTAAATCCTTTAAAACATGGATTAGGAATTAATGCTGACCACATGTGGACATTCTGGCTGCTGTATTTCTAGTAGGATTGGCCCGTGTGGAATTCAGATGCTGGAAATGCTGACAATACAGAAAACCTCCAATTAGACAAGAAACAACATGTCTCTTTCAAGAAAGCAAAACATAAATAAATAAAAATGAGAACTCATAATAAAAATGCAGAGCTACCGTGAGAAAATAAGTATTTGAACTACTCGATGAGCTGAGGAGGCCATTTCTAAGAAGCTTGACAAAATTCCACCTGTGTAGTTTTAAATGCTCCTAAAAAGAGTTGGTGATGGAAATGTTGTGCTTCAGACATGGGGACAGGACTATATCAGAGCAAACAGGCTATGAGCTCCATCATGTACAGCCCTCCATCATGTGAGATCCTCCTCACCTCAAACGTCATTTAAAATAGGTTGTAGTATTCAATATCCCCCAAAACATGCTTAACACTTAAATTCAAATTAATTATGTAAAGGGTTTAAAAGGAATGTCAGACATGACTGAAAACCATCTTCTCTTCTGAAATGTGTGCAACTGATCACAACTAATCAAATTACATTGAATTAACAAAAACACGAGTCTTAAATATGTTTCAGAAGAAGCTCTGCACGCACCGGTGTGTGCCAATCACAGCGTCTGTTTTGAATTAAGTACGAATGACGTGACCCAGCTATTGTTTAATTTTGATTTCAAATATACAGATTTCAAAAAGATTGTTAATTTTGATATTTTTCATTTTAAACCAACATTAAAAGAGTTTTAACAAATATTTTGCAAGGTAATTCAAAATGTGAGAAAATGTGCGATTGTCTTTCAGTTTCCTTTTACAGACACCAAATCGGTGCCATCAGTGACATCTAGGGGGGAAAAGAAGGGATGACACTTGGTAGTACAAGACGTGAGGTGGCATGTGTTTTACAATGTTTTTCAATTTTCACATTGTTGACCTTGGTTTTTTGAAGATTTATACATTTTTATTTTGTCTCAAAATTTTTAATTGTTATAAAACGGTTCTCTTTTTTTGCACAAAAAATAATGCTTTTTAACAATTTCATGTCTGCTGTGGAATTATTGTGTAATGTAATGAAAAATATTTGTAAAAAAAAAAAGCTTGGATTCCACTAAAATTATATCAAGCCTTGCCACAAAAAAAATAATTTTAAAGATGATTTTTTTTAAGAGAAAATAGTAAAGTAGTAAAAAAAGGCTCAAATAGGCTGCTGACTTCCGGCTTCTTTTTTCATTCTATTTTTATTACTAATGTGTTTTCCTTTCATAAAAACTTTTTTATTTGGTAAAGGGATTACAGACAGTATTTGTTGCATTGAATAGGCTGATGGCTCTCAGTTGAGACACGTCTCTGTGATTCCGTGTCTGTAGGTGTGTTTGCTGTGTGGGTGTCCCATCTGAAGAAAAACTCTGTCACTCTGTGAAGTCATGCATAACAGTCGGGAGGACAGGAAGAGCTAAAAGCACTCACTCCCACTGTGCTGTTTGCCATCATAACATGCCACAAGCACTCTAGCCTTGAATCATCGCATATGAATGTATGCAAACACACACAAAGCATGAGGAGGGCTTCAAAGGGCAGGGCGGAAAAAAGCCTCCATCATCAATATTCCGCATCATCCTTGTGATCCTCTTCTCGAAGGTCAAAGCATGTTTAAAACCATGGCCAATCGAGGCAATCGAGGCCTAATCTGGAGATGGATGCACAGAAGGTTTGTCCATTAAGTGTAGGAGGTGATTAGAGGCTCGTTAAAAATGTAATGATAGTGATGCTAATGGCCCCTTGTTTCTGCTCATGATCTGTTTGATTTAAATAATTAAATGAATGAAACTAGATCAAATAAATGTATGAGTATCAACACTTATGTTAGTTTTCATTGCGCATGTGGCTCTTTTATGTTTCAGGTTTCTGTTATTCAAATGAGGCTGAATGGCTTCCAGGTACTCCGGTTTCCCCCATAATCCCAAAACATGCATCAGTTTAATTAAATAATCTTAAATCCCCTTAGATGTGCTCGTGTGTTGCCCTGCGAGGGACTGGCAACCTGTCCAGGGTGTACCTCCACCTCTTGCCCAAAGTGCGCTGGAGCAGTAGATTCCCATGACCTCGAAAGGGAGAAGGCAGGTAAGAAGATGAATGAATTAATTTGATACTTTAATTAAGCTTTAAAATCTTGTTTGTCTTCCATGGGCGTTCCACCACCACTCCTGTAATAAGCTTGTTTTCTTTAACAATTTTAAATGGCAACAAAATAGCCGTCTAGTCTGCTGGTAATGCAAACTCTTCTTCATGGAATATTTATTGATAATACAATAAATGATAATAAGATAATACAATTTATTGATGAATATATATATATATAATACTCTGTTATCTGACGATGTATGTGTTTGAAATGTCTACAAACATTGCCTGCGGTGTGTTATAGAACTCAACTGTGGCATCAGACATGAAAAAAAGTGACAGAGATACATTTTAATTGTTGGAGACCAAAGCTTGCAAATGAAAACAAATTATGAAGAAAAGTAATCAATAGCTGTTGAAGAAGACTGAACAAAGCTGAAATTTCACATTCTTAGAAAAAAAAAATTGATAATTACCTAAATGAAAAAAAGCTGTTCATTGTTCAGCTGTGATTTTTGTGCGAAACATTATTGACGCACTAAAAATAAAAAACTCGTTCAATCATTCTGAATCATTCTGCTTTTCTGAGAATTAGATTAAAAAGTGTTTTTTTAAATTCCTACTTGCTGTTAATTATGGTTGTTAAAAGCTATTGAAATCGACATATTAGTTTAGTTCTTAAATTGCACAAATATAAACAATGCATATGAAAGTCAAGGTTGCTAAGTCTTTCTGAAGTAAGTCTTCCTTCGTTTTTAATTTTATCTAAATTATTTTAATTAAACTTTAATCAACAATGTGCTGTCTTTGTAGACAATACTGACCTGGGATTTTGATTTGTATTGAATTTATAATACAACTACTGCAATGGACTAGTGGTGTCCAAATGTACCCCGCCTTTGGCACAATGTGCGCTGGAAATTGGAACCAGTAGAACCCTATGAGAATGGGTGAAGAAAATGAATAAAGTTTTTGTTTTTAATTACACCACTAGTAGATTTGCTCCTATAGTTGGGGGTATATGTCATGAGTAAAAGTACATGTACCTTGTGTACCTTGAGTACATGATACTAGTGGTACTTCCACAGCAACTCAAACAAAGAACTTGGAATGTTGTAAATAGATTTGTTTTACCTTAATGTATTTTTTATGTTTTGTTTATGTCTATGGAACAATTTTGAACCATCATGTTGATTGAGTAGTGTGTGAAATATGGAGAAAGAAAGCCCACGAGGAACCCAGAGCCTTAAAGACAACACATCCATTGTGGCACATCTCCAGTGGAGATAGTGGCATCAAAGATATGATAATGTTGAACCAAAGCTCATAGTGATGAGAGTGTCACTTGTCGTCTCAGCAGCAGAAAACACAGCAAGACTACAGTTGCTGCCTGCGACATCATACCAAGACACTGAAACACACTAAATGTTCTGCTCTGAGAATAGAAAGATCTCATACAGTGAGTTCAACCCAAAAAAGCTCCACATTTCCCTGTTTTTCATGAAGCTAAAAATCTGTAACCAATTAAACATCCTCTGAAAACACAGTTGCCAGCAGTTGTTTTCTGGCATAGTTTTCCTGGTAAGAGTAAACAAAGAAACTAAATGAGTCAAAGTAATTGAGATGCTTCTTTTGAATTAAAATTCCAGATACTGGACCATAATAAATGACTAATCTCAGCCTCAATGCATCTACAGTTTGTAATTAAAAAATAACTTGTAATGTTCTTATTAGATTGTTAGATTTAATTTTAGAATCCGTTTCGCAGCAAAGACTGAAGTAGTCGAGAAGAGGATCAGTTCCACTGAAGCCACGGTTTTGAACAGAAAAGCATATATATATATATATATATATATATATATATATATATATATATATATATATATATATATATGCCCTTGAACCAGTGTGTAATGACGCTCCCTGCCTGAAGATGGCGTTTATGGTACAACATGGGAAACAGGACAGAAGAAGACAGCGACCGAGAAGAAATAGAAAAGACGCATAGAAAAAAATCCTGGATGTCGAGAGGTTTATTCTGTTGGTGGCCGATCACAGGGAGCTGTGAGAAGATTTATTTCCTCCAGTTTCCTGTGTGTAGTACCTATGAAACTGTGGGATGAGCACCATGGAGCGGCTCTTTTACGTCCTACTCTCATCATCAAGAGAGCCAGCTTTCATTAGTCACTCATTCTCAATGCAAACAATGATCTGATATGGAAGATAATGAGATTCTATGCTCTGCTCTCTCTGATGCCCCGTGGATGCTGGATGTTTCAGGCAGGGAAGAATACCACAGGAAGAACCAGGACATTAGCGGTGTCTCAATCCAGGTTTTAGAAGCCTTCGGACGATTCTCCCAAGGCGCAGGCTCCAAAGGCTTGGTAGGAAGGATTCTCCAAAGGTTTCTATAACCTGGACCATAAACCCTTGGTAAACGGGACGATCTAGCCACTTCTTCTTCTGTTGCTTGCTTATGGTGCATTAGTAGTTCCCGAAATGAACATTTTTCTCATAAAAGTGATTCTTTTATGTTTTATTTCTAATTTTTTATATCTAATTAGATTTTTTTGTCTTTCCTGTTTTATGTTGTGTGTAATTTAAACCAGTATGATGGTCTCACCTAATTCTGTTTTATAACCTCCTCCGTCTGCTTCTTATGACATGCATCAATCTTTAATTCAAAATTTTGTTGGCTATGCGTGCTACTGTATTTAAGATTATGTTTTTAAAATATGTCTATCACTACCAGAATTTAAAGAATTCCTTGAATACCGTCCATACTTATATTTAAACACAAATTCAAGTGTTTTTGTGTTGATTCTGCTGTGACTCAAAGCATTTGAGATATCTGAGGCCACTACCTATGGTCGCAATGCATCCTCGGAATTTAAAGGAAAGGATGCATTTGAAGGACCCTTCGAGTTTTGGCGAAATGAGACGGCCTTCTGCAGTGTTGTGACGTAAGTGGCCTTCAAATACACACCAGGGAGGATGCACACTTCTAGATTGAGACACAGCTTATGTCTCACAGGAACACCTCTGTGTTATTCTTGTAGAGCAGGAGGAAGTGTCCATGGAGAGGGGAATGTGGGCTTCTTAGGACGGATGGATGGACGGATAGATGGAGGGCTCCACTAAACACAAGGAAAGGCATGTTCTAATGATTCATGTTACTTCTCACTCAGTGTGAAACCAACTTCACCAGGTTGATTTAGGCGAAAGGTGAAATGTTCTCACATTTGATTATATTTTCTCATGGAGAGTTTAAACTGTTTTTTTGACAGCAGTGTTTGTTCCACAATCTCATATCTTACAAATTAAGCCCTGCTTGTAAGCCTGCTACAGCTCTTTTATCCTCCACCGGAGGCTGGGGTTAGTCTCCTAGGTCTTTGACGGACACATTTTCGGATGTGTAAATCCTCTCAGGTGCTCACTGTAGCCGATGGCACCTCAGGAGTGACAGACGGCCTTTGCTCAGCTCGTGAGTCTGTCTGAGTGAGGATGTAAATGCAAAGAAGACGGACTACGTTGAGGCCTCCCAGGTGCCTCCTAAAACAGCCATTCAAGCTCTCAGATCCTTAATGAAGATCAACAAAGCATCAAATCCTTTCCAACGCTCACATTTCTTGTCTGTCACTTAACAAGCCTCTCTGTCTAAATATAACGGTTTTCTCTGAAGGGAATGAGGAGTTACATCAGAAGCGTCTGTAAGGAAGTGCTGACATGTTAAGGAGATGCTACACTTGCTAATGGTTACTCAAGAGTCAGACTAGTGGGTGACTTTGCAACAATGCTGAGAGAAAATCTGTGCTTTTATTGATAGAAAGAAACCTCTCAAATCAACAGCATCTTTCATTTTGTTTGTGTATTTTCAGTTTTAAAAATGGATTAGAATAATGTACGTCTTCTCTTCCACAAGAATTGAGTAGCTTGATTTGGTAGTTTATCATGGCTAATCCGAAAACTGCAAGCTGAGCCTGTTTTATGTCTTTTCAAAATATGTACCGTATTTTACAAGTCATATAATAAAGGTAACTTGCACAAAAACAAATACAAGGGTGAATTATAATATTGTTGCTTAATATCCCTTTCAAAAAAAAAAGAATAAATAATCTGATCAAACGAGGAGTTTGGTTCGTTTCAAAAGGCGATAAAGACCATTAAATGAGTTCTGTGTGCAAATGTTTTTTTTTTCATGTAATCCAGTCCTGGTTTGTCAGTTTTTCCGAACCAGTTTTTCACAAAACCAGATTAAACCAGGCACAGCATAAAGAAGAGGTACAATCCACAAGGACGGAATAGAATCAGGCTATTTTCTAACTGATCAAACGTTTTCTAATGGGAAAAAAATCCAGCGGAGACATCCCAAAATCACTGGGAAGCAAAAGGACAGACTGTGGGACGCAGCTCAATTGATAACGCAGTGAGTGAGTCCAACATGTGTGTGCGGGCTCTGACACCGTTTTACCGATCTATTCTGAAACCAGCCTCTTGATTCAATATCGATGCTGTTATTGTTTTTTGAACTAAATGAAAAAAAAAAACATTCCTTGTGATGCCTTGGAAACACCAATTTTAATGGAAAAATTGCCAATTTTGTTTGAATGACTGAGGTGCTTCATTATGCAAATCTTAGATTTTCCTCAAGCCACTTATGTGCTAAAAAAAAACATTTGAATGCAAATTCCCCAGAATGGAGTCAAATTCATTCATTGTTTGGGAAAAAAAACTCTTTATATAAACTTTTAGAGCCAATCAGGTAAAACTTTAAAACTTTTAAATCTTTGATTGGTCCTGCCCCACCCTACTCTCTGAGCTTAAGTCTCTCCACACACCGTCCCCATCACTGAGGTCAGCTGACCAGCATGTCCTAGATTGAGCCGAGGACCCAGCCGAAGGTCAGAGGGGACATAGCTTTTGCTGTTGTGGGCCCAAAGCTCTGGAATTGGCTGCCCCTGCAAATTCGGCAGAAAACTTTACTTGGTTCAATAAGAAAACGTATTGGTTTTATTGTGATGTTAGTTTAATCCCATTACTATTTTGTTACTTTTGAAACACTTTGGTCTATGAGTGTAGTTTTTGTGCTATAGATATAAAGTTTGCCTGGCTATTTGCAACGTATTACTGTATTTGGAGGGAATTTCTCTATTTACATTGCACTCTCTAGTCAGTCCTTCCAGAACATTGCGACGTTGTGATCGCGCCAATTCACACAAATTCAGCCAATTCCCGTGATTTATTTGCGGCCTTACAATTTCATCTGATCACCGCGACTTTACTGCAAATTAGACCAATAAGTTTGGTCCGTCACTGTACACTGCATTATTTTCACACAGAACTTCCTCATCAGAGAAAGCAGGCATGAGCGCAAATACATCGCATTTACCTACAAATATCACTTCGAATAACCAGCAAAGCAATTCCCTAATGTTCTCCATGAAAGTGGAGGGAAACTCTTTTGCTCTGTGTGGAACATTGTTGTGGAACCTTGCTTGACAGACACTTCTCTACAGCAAAACATCCCAGAAGCATGTCCGTGCAAGAGCCGACACGGCAGATGACTATCACCGAAGCGGTTGCTCAGCGAAAAGAACAGCAAAAGGAGCAAGGTAAACAACAAAACTTCACAACGTTTGTAAAACTAGGTCTGTGGTGGTTTTCTTTTGTCAGGCAGTACTTGCGTGGGCAAAGGTAATAGTGCTAGCGAGTTTGAGAGGAGCAGTTAATAAAACTATTTTCCATGCTTTCACACGGTAGTTTCATCAATCATTTATTCCAGTGTTTCTCCTACATAGATGTAGCTGTGGCGCCGCGGCAACAAAATGCTAAAAGTCTAAATATTTTACGGGGATAACATGATTTTTTTCTTAATTGAACCTGCGCTGCAGCCTCCTGAGGAAGCAGCAGTTGTCTGCTGTCAGATCTGCATGTGATCAGAGCGTGCAGAAAGCTGTGAGGGAATAAGATAATAGAGATAATAAAAGGAAAGAACACGTAAAAAATTCATAACATGTTTGTGAAAGCACAAGGTAATGCAATGCTGTTGAGAAACATCTGTCTTAAAAAAAAAAAAAAAAAACGCAACTTTTCAAAAAGCTGCCGCAAAATCTGGCATTTTAGGCTGCAACAATCACACAAAAATCCCCCAAAATCCTGGAGGGACTGTCTTTTGCATTGCTTTTCTCTATTTGGAATTGTTGCATGATGTGTTTTTTACTCTGGATGTCTTGTTTTAAAATGCAGCGTGTTTGGCCTTTCTCAGCCACCATAGGCCTGACTTTAGACTTTATACCATTGAAGACCCAAAATAAAGAGCTGAGCCACAGCCTGCCCTTTTTTTAGCAGGTACTTAAAAACAATTTTCGGATAAACTGGTAAATAAAACTAACCAATCCACATGGGTCACAAGAAGAGTGCCATGCCCCCATTAAACCCGGTCTTGAAATAGTTTGCGGTGTGAGATAAATCACAGGCTAATGAGCACGAGTGAGCGGCTGATGCATTTGTATTCCATGCTTCTATCTGCTTTGAGCCTCTCATGGCAATAGAGAAGAGAGGAAGATAGAGAGAGAGAGTGAGAGACTGCATTAAGCCATTATAGTCGGATGTTCCTCCTGAATACAGATGTGTAGGCAGCCATTTCAGACCATCATTTAGTGTCAATATGTGCAGGAGACAGAGGCCAGAGGAGGTAATCATAAAGGCAATAAACACACCTACCTAATCTTTATCGTCATCATTTGGGCCAAATTAAGTGCAAATAGGGTCTTCTGGTGTAGGACACATCACATTTCTTCTCTTTATACTTTTTGCTAGTCAACCGTTTCTGTTTCCAAAAACTGGTGTGAGATCCAGCAAGAGCTTTAATGTGCTCTTTAGCACTTGAAGTGAATACATCAAGCTTCGTTTTATAGCTGCTGCAGCAGAGCTCTTTTATGGCTCTATATCTGCTTACTTCAGGAAGATCTGCTTACTGCAAGATGAACCAGCCGAGCCATGACTGCACCATGCAAGGGATCAGATGGCGTCCGAGAGAACAACCGGAAAATACAAAAGCACCATGTCCAGGGATGTAACCTTTGGCTTTGTGGATTTTGGTTCATTAACAAAGACACAAGTCATTTTATAGAAGCGTATTTTGTTCATATGTTGTTGTTGTTGTTGTTTTTTTTTTTTTTCAAATATTCCCAGATTGCTCTGTTAGGATCTTACTTTGACTCTTTGACCGATTGCTTCACATCTTCCCTAGTAAGTGCTCGTCTGTGGTGGTTAAGCAGGGGGTAAAAACTGAGGGCAGGGCTAATTGTTGCTAATGATGAGCTGCTCTTCAATCTTTCTGCTGCGATTTCAATGTTGTAAAAAATGATTCCAGTCACATGACTTGAAGATGGCTTGCGACATTCTGAAAATTGTAATGTTTTTTTTCCCTGACGTGAGCGTGTTGTTTCCGTTATGAGCAGTTTTATGCTAGTTACAGAAAAAATAGCATCTAGTTACACTTACTTCATTCAAAAGAAACTCAGTTACTTTGTTAGTTACTTAAACTAAAAAGTAGTTAGTTACTGTTGAAAGTAACCCTTTAGTTACTTGTGAAAGAACATGTTTTGATGCCCTCTTTATGTCTTTATTGATTAATTTCACTGCTGCAAGGAAAATAATGTTTTTATTGATCAATATTTTTATTTATTTGTTTACTTATTAATTTTAGCTTTACACTACGCAATATGGTAATTAAACAAGAAATAAATGCTAATTAGTTTAATTCAGATTAGCAGAAACTGAAAATATACTTAAAAAACAAAATACATTTTGGAGTAAATAACTGAAAACATTGACCTGCGATGGACTGGCGACCTGTCCAGGGTGTACCCCCGCCTCTCGCCCAATGTGCACTGAAGATCCCCGTGACCCCAAAAGGGAATAAGCGAATCGGAAAATGAATGAATGAATAACTGAAATTAACCTGGTTAATAATTCTGAATATTTATGGGGAAACTTTTTTTCTTTTTTTGTAGGTTTCAAAAATATTATTAGTTTTGATATTTGGGTTATGACAAAATTTTATTTCAAATGTGAGAAAATGTACAGTTGTCTGAGTTTCATTCGACAGAACTCTTTTTAATGATTTTTTTTAAATATTTATTAGAACAAATAGTAAAGCAGTTAAAAAAAAAACATCCAAAAGTAAATAAAAACCATGTGAATGACAGTGTTGTGCTCTCAATGTTTGCAGATCCTCCTGATAATTCAAAGGATTCTACTTTAGCAAAGATGGCTAAAGGAGAACATCCTGGAAACATCCCTGCAGCTAATGATGGGGGGGGGGGGCAGGTAATTTAGTCCTGGCACCACAATATGTGATGTCTATAACCCTACGGCGCAGGGACAATGAACGGAACCTTCCAGACATTTACATTCCCCATCACTTAGTTGATGCACATCAGAACATGGTTTTCACGTAGGTTCAAGAAGCTCTCGCGCATGTGATAAACTATCCTCTGATGCCTGCTCCCGAAAATGATCCGCTGCTAGACCAAAATGCAGATTACTGGACCATTGATATAATTTCAAGTGAGGACTCTTTGGCAGTTTCCTTTTATTCGGTATATAATAGTATTTAATACAGTCCCACAAGAAGAAGAGGGACCCGCGGAAAGACTAGCACAGCGACCTAAGGAGGGAACAGCACAGGGACCTCTGCAAGTTCCTGAGGATCAACCTCAAACATAGTCTGAATATAACTCTGATTCTGATCCCGACTATGTTCCTGACTTGGACTCAATTTTTGATTCCGACTCTGTATCTGATTCAGATCCATTTTCTGATTCGGATTCAGAGATTTTTTTCAGCCGAATCATTTGGAGAGAGATCAAGTGATCCAGAACATTCTGCAGCTTCATGTCAGCTCAACAGCAGTGAAGTCACACCCAAGAGATCGAGATCAACCACAGACCAAAAACAGGCTGAAACCACAGGCTACATGAAGATAAAAAGAAAGGCAGAGGACAGTCTAGAAGTAACAGAAGAAGAAGATCAGAAGTGCCTGAATTAGACTCTTTCAATGGTTCCTGGGACTCTATTGTTTCATCTCCAGCGACTAATGATGAAATATCACTTGATAATGAACAGCCTGGACCTTCTTGGCTTCACAACAGTGAGATCCTGGCACCTTCCGACCAAAGCTCTGGGAGCCAGACAGATGTGAGACAAAGTCTTAAAAGAAAAAGAGCATCGTCTGACAGCTCCGAGAACGAAGGGCCAAATAAGAGGAGTGCAGACGAGGCAAAAGAGTTCGGACGACGAGGCAAAAGAACCAGAAAAAGCTCAGGCAGATCAAAAAGAAGGACAAGGAAGAGATCGAACCAGGATTCCGATTCAGATTAATGATCCGTTTTCTTCGTCTCGAGCTTTCCCTCATTCGAGGACAGAAGAGCTACTGAAGCTCCAGCTTCAAAGACAATTAAAGCTTGAACATAAACTTACAAAGTAATTACTTGTTTAAATGCGATGCCATGTAAAATGTTTCATTATCTCAATATTGACGTATTGTCTTTTAAAGTGCAATAAAGTGAAGATAAAATGAGGATTGAGTGTGTTGTTATTCTAGAGAAACTATTTAAAGTACAAAAATGGCCTTTTCCTGACAAAAACACACTACACATGCTTTATAAACCAAGTGTTCTGAAATATAACATATGCTTTTGAAATATGCAAATATACCATTTTTTAAATAATAAAAAAATTTCATAGATGGAAATGTATTTCGGCAAACGTGGAAGGAGACATGTTCTGTTTAAAAAATAAATAAATAGCTTTGCAGTATGTAAATACACAAATGTAAAAGAGTGTAATTTGTCTGCATTTGAGAAACCGAGTCTGTGAATCTGTAGCAGCTTCACTGAACTTGATGTTTGCTGCTGTTGATAGAACCTTTGCCTTTGAGCCACAAGGACATGAGTTGTATTTCACTGTAACGTTTTTATCTTTACGCTCACCTTTCCTGAAATAATAAGCTTTAAAAACTTGTTTGGCTCTCACACTACATGATAGCACCTTATCCAAACAGAGGTAGTGTTGAGATAGCGTTCACCAATCAGACGATGCTTTTTCTTCATCCAGCGTTTAATGTAGATGATTATGGAATACTGCAGCTGATGGAAATGATAATTGAGTTTTTTAATTGAAAAGATTATACGTTAAGACACTGATTAAGAGGAATAACGGAATTGATCACACAAAACATGGCTTTACTTTCGAATTCTTTTCTACTTTTTTCTAGACTGATTTACATAGTCGATTACCTCTGGTATATGATGGTATTGTGCTGCTGCTGGGGTGGAGTCTTCAAAAAAACCTTTACAATCCCATTGATGAAATTAAATAAATCAATTTCTCTAAATAATAGAAATCAACTATGTTCCATTTAACACTTTATAGAGAAATGGACCCATGTTTGGTTTCTTAATTGTGATTTATTTAAATGTCAATTTATTATAGTTTTTATTTCATCATGCAAGTCTTGAACGCACCATTTTTTAATGAGTGCATCAAATTAGAATTTCAACTTCAATGAAAACCAAACCGTACTGCAATATCCTGAAAATATTTCACATTTCAAATAGCTTTGAGAAATATTACAATAAAGCTTTTCATGAATGATTAAACACTACTGATCCCTCAATTTCATCATGTATCATAATATAGATTAGCCATATTCTATTAGACATGAGGGCAGCACTGTTTTCTTGAGGTCAACCCTCTGGTCAAGACTCTGTTCTGATTTTATGGTCAAGCCTTGCAAGGGGAA
>SRMA01027048.1:227131-246383 GCA_007224835.1 Danionella cerebrum | reverse complement strand
AAATCTGATGTTTAGTGTTTAGTTCAGTGTACAGTTGTTTAGTTATTGTACAGTAATTACAATTACTACAATTACAATTAAAAGAAACATATAAACACTATTAAGTGTTTGTGTGAGTGTTTTGCCGCACCACCCATAACACCACAAACCCCCCCCCCCACTCCCAAGGCCATGATCCTAGGGGAAACACTGGGAATGTATCTCATATCCTTCAAATGCATCATAGCACCGATTACTTTAAAACGTGCAATATGAAGGCTATGTGTGTGCGTGTGAATACACATGCAACAGATTAGTGTTCTAATCAAACATAAGGCCATGGACAGACACCTATAAACACTAATCAAATATCATATTAATGTGTGTTGCAACCACTTTGACCCTGTCGAATATAATCTGTCAAAATTTGGGATTAGGGTTGAGTTGTTGGGATTGTGCTGAGGTAAAAGCAACAACTGGGATGTCAGTAAATCATTTCAATTGGATGTGACACTGAAGCAGATTAAGGTCATCTTGTTGTGAATGAATGTATTAGCTGTAAGTCTGTGTTCTTTGTAGCTTGATCTTCTGAGATCAAATCAGATCAGATTTTAGTCAACACAAAGCAAAGAACGTTTTCTTTCTCAGAGCGCAAAACAAAAATGTAGTCAATTTTAATTGTGTAAATGCAGGCTAATACAGACACCACCATCATCAGAGAAAACAACCGGCAAATATTTTACATATACAACCGGCAGGTCTTTGAAATGTTGATTCGAAAAGGATTATCTTCGTTAAAAACTTCAAGGACTTCTAGTTTATTTTTATTAAAGTAATAGATATTCCCGTCAAAGCAGCTTGCATCATAACCAAATGTTGTGTTTTGTAAAGGATTCCAAAGCAAAAGATGTGCTATAAATACACTGGGGTGAACAGCCGCAGTATGGTTGCATGGACTACTTTAAAGAGATAGCTAAGCTCTATTAATCTCTGTTATGGATGAAGCAGGCATCGCCCCATGCAGAAGGTAGCAGTGATATGCAAATGAAGTTGACAGCTATGATTTATTCCAGATCAGAGCGGCTTGATCAAGCTTCAGTCAATCAGTCACCAAAGGCACAGCAACAACAAACAGATTCACCGAACAGCAACACACCAATAAACCTCTACGACTCAATCAATGCCATATATTCTACTTTATTACTGTATAAACCACACTTAACATACAAGGAATATGAAGAAACTAATCTAGAAAGAATTTAAATTCCACTACAGTGGAAAATGTGGAGACCCGCTGTGGATCTTGGTATTTGATCCTTCCGAATATGAATAAGTAATTAAGTAACTCTATGAGGAGGGAGATCTGTATTTGAATAGTTTTTTGTAGATGTTACGCACACGAGTTCACTATGTCCACTTGCTATATAAGTGTTTAATTATATTTATACATATATATGTGAATACATGTACCTATATAAATACACACACATACATATATATATATATATATATATATATATATGTATATATATATATATATGTATATATATATACATATATACATCAACACAAAACACACTGGAATTTGTATTTACATGTAAGTTTTTTTGTTTTGTTTTGTTGTTTTTTTTTTTTAAATAAAAGACAGTACAGTATATTCAAGCTTTAAATGCTGGTAGTGATTGACAAATTGTAAAACATATTTTTATTTTCAACATTTATTGTAAACATTAACACATGCAGCCAAATTAATGTTAACTAAGTATTGTCATAATGTTTGAAAAGGAGATGAAGGAGTTTATAAAACTTGTGAAAACAGAATGAAGCTAGAACAACATCCTGGTTTAATTACTTACAACATAAAATAGAAAATAAATGTGAGAAATGTGACCAATGCAACCAAAACGAAAATACAGAGAATGTTTTAATACAATGTATTCAAAATAAAAAAAGACAAAAGGAAAGAAAGAAATAGAACAATTAAAAATAAACCCTAAAAAATAAATTAAGCAATGAAAGAACTTACAGTGATCTTACAAATGTATTATACACAAAACATAAATATAAAAGCATTTAGAACCTGGATTGGGACACAACTAATGACAGAGTGCTGTGGTCCGTCACTATAAAAGGCCCCCCAGGAACCACTGCTGCATTTTTGTTCTGCTGGAGCCACCCATCCTATTACATGTGACACCACTTTCACGTATTCTTTTATGCAATAGGAAAAAAATGTGCATAAGCTCAGATAGAAACGCAATCCTCTCACCTCCCAAAACTGTCTCTTGACAAGCTGCATTCCCTAAGACCAGTGTCCGCCTCCAAAAGTAAGATGGCGTGTTTGTTTATGTGTTCTAAGACACAAGTAAGTTAATATATATATGGAAAAAAAGACCTTCTCCTACATGGAAACTTCCCTTTTTCTTTTGAAATTTGCCGTCAGTTTTTCAGAAAGTGACAATTTTGTTCTCATGGACTCGTATAGAAATGGTGCTTTATTCGCAAATATTTGAAGTGATATTTCAGTTTTGGGCACAAATTTTTATCACATCTTTGGATGGAAACATAGCTAATGGCAGGAGTATTAGGTCCAGCATTTATAAAATGGGCTGCTATGGGGAGCTCATTGAATGTCATTGTGATATTGTGACAGGATGCCACCTGTTCAACAAGTGGTCCACATAAAAAGACACGTCACTAAGTTTCCGCAGACAATCCCAACAGACCTCCCAGAAGGCCTTCAGATTAGCTCACAAACAGCACACAGAGAGCTTCCTGTGATGGGTTACCATGGTAAATCATCTGCATACATGGCCAAGCGCAGAGCACCAGATGCTGTGGTGTGAAGCACACTAACACAGCACTCAACAGGATGATGCTTGAGTCTGTGTTTAGAGGTTAGCAGAATGGTGCTTGTCTGACTGAATTGTGCCAATTGTGACGTTTGGTGCAGGGGGGGGGGGGTCGTGGTGAAGGGGTTATGTTTCAGTTAGAGTGAAAAAAAATCTTAAGGTGCTCTCTGAGCCTGAAAACAACCCAATAGTTAAAAAAAATGCTTTTAATGTAGACTTTGAGTAACAAACAAATCTTTGATTGAAGAAGAAATGATTTGGAAAGCTCAAAGGCACGGACAGTAAAACCATAACTTTTGTCACTTCTTGTTGTATTTGAACATGATGGGCTGTAATCCCTGATCATCTCTCTATGTTCCCTGTCTCTCCGGAACTCGTTGAGCAATGTCCATTACCACAAAGACACAGCGACACACCATTGCACTGAGCACCAAAAAAGCCTCCGCTGCCAAACACATAGACAGAACTAATGGCATTACAGCCTCATTGGCCTTTGAACACAGAATCTATTTCCATTCACAGCTGTCACTTTTCTCTTGCTTAAAGCAGCAGGGTGGCTGGATCAAAACAAGACAGCGGTGCCTCTGTGACAGCTCATTATCACAGACAAACACCCCCTAAAGTGACTCCCTCTCAAACCTCTGCCATTTTACCTTACCGCCTCTCCTGTCACAAACAACAAGCACACTCTTGCCATCGGCAAACCGCGGCGCTAGTGAATCCCACATGAACAATGTTTATAGCTGCTCATGACCTGTCTCATACAATGTACAAGTCCCTTAGAAACATTTCCAGTGAAACCAGCAAGATTCGTTTAAGGGTCTTGAAGATTTCCTGCACCCTTTCCAAAGACTTGCTTCCTTTGTCTAATATGGCTCTGCAATGGACTGGCAACCGGAGAAAGGCCAAATCTTTCACCCAACATCCGATGGGGATCCCCTTGAAATCTCTGCACACCAGTGCATATGGCAATCACGGCCCCTGTTTTGAATTAAGTACAAATGACTTGACCCAGCTATTGTTTCATTTAGATATCAAATATAAGGTGTAGGTTTCGAAAAATGTAACAGTTTTGATATTTTTGGATTTGACAGAACATTACAAGAATTATGACGCATCCTTTTCAAGGTAATTCAAATAAAAATAGGCAATCATCTTTCAGATTCATTATACAGAGCCAAAACCGGTGCTATCTAGTGGTGAAAAGAAGGGATAACCTTTGAAGTACAATACCTGTGAGATGGCTTGTACTTTTCAAAGTTCTGGCACATAAAAAGGCCAATGGAACAAAACGTGCTTGGAACAGTGTTTAAGGTTTAGGAGAGGTTGCCTTTTTTTAGTGCCGGGCGAGAGGTGGGGATACACGCTGGACAATTCGCCAGACACTCACTCACACCTATGGGGAATTTATTCATTCATTCATTCTCAAACACGCTTATTCCCTTTCGGGGTCACGGGGGTCTGCCGGTGCACACATTGGGCGAGAGGCGGGGGTACACCCCGGACAAGTCGGCAGTCCATCGCAGCCTAAGGGGAATTTAGATTATCCAATTAACCTAACCGCATGTTTTTGGGTGATTGTGGGAGGAAACCGGAGTACCCGGAGGAAACCCACGCAAGCACAAGGAGAACATGCAAACTCCTTCCAGAAAGGTCACCGTCAAGCCTCGAACTGGCAACCCTCTAACTGGAAGGTCAGAGTGAGTGCTACCCAATGCTCCACGGTTATTGAAAACTAATTGTAAAAACTGGAGGGAGGGGTTTTGGATCGAAGACAGGAGAGTCAGTGATGTGATGTTTGGTTTGGTTTAGAGTTTATAAAAATACAAACAACAAAATTCACATCATTTTTAAAGCCTGTCCCGAACTGCTTTTCAAATGGTCAGATTTGATGCTGGGAAAAGTCTAACATATCTCCCAAAAGTAAACAATGGCAAAGCAGCAAATACAATGCTTTGAGATACAACGGTGCTGGCAGATTGTGTCCTTTGTCATCTTTCACTAAATACAGTGGTTTGTAGCTGCCTCAAGCTGCCATGAAGTTTGCTGCTAAAGCTCTGTCAACAAATAAAAGTTGGTAATGCCGCACGCAGATGACTACGACAGCTGGTTTCCTTCACAATATGTTTTATTAATTTTTACGCACCGAGATCTGCTAGAGTTAGGATCACTTGGAAGTGTACCAAAACCTCCTCTTCCTTCAGCCTTGGGTATTCTGTTTTGGTCTACTTTCTGCTTTTAGACATTGTGTCACTTCTTCAGTTTCCAAACAGATTAAAAATGCTTTCTACTTCCAACAATTATAAGTCTGTTTGAATAAAAAGGAAGTAGAGAGTGTATTTCCTTTGAAAATGAGCTTAGCTACAATTAAAAAAAAATTTCCAAAACATAATTCCATTTTGCTGAAAATGGCTGATTCTGTTCCATTATAAAATGATAAAAACTTTTGCTGCAGCTGGCATTTTCCACCTCATCTTCTTTGGCCTGTGTTTGGTTTAATGGACTCAATGAAATAAAAAAAAAAACTCACTGGCCGTTTATCGTGGTTTAGAAAAGAACGGAAAACAAGGACTGCATCACACTGCAATGGTTTTTTGTAAAATTGATTATGGGCTTTTCAAATGTGAAAAAAACACCCTTCAGATTTGGCTCCAACTCATTTGTTTAACTCGGCGAGCCTCAAACCAACAACCTTGTAACTGGAAGGCCACAGTGTTACCCACTGCGCCACCATGCCACCCTGATGCAAAATTAATCACAGTTAAAAACACATTGTCACTCTTGGGTTTATGCACAATAGAAAAAGTGTGTGTGACATGTCTGCATTCATCTGTTTGGCTCATGGGTTTATAGTGTTTACTAGCAGGATAAATTCAGAAACAAGTCATATAACAGCTGGCAGAGCAGGACCATGGGTACGATACGAGTCAGAGCAGATACATTGCACAAATCTCCAAAAGAAACAACAAAGATTTACAGAGTGATTATTTAACCTTTGTAATCCAAACACAGCTACAAAAGAAGTAGTAGTGATTCATATTTAATCAAATGTGTTCCAGTATAGTTTTCTTTAAATGTCATCACTGAATCTAAAAGAAAAAAACACCCTAAAAGAATGAATGTTTCTGTTCTAACTTTTACAGCAGCAGTAGCCCACCTGAGCACTTGATAAAACTGGAGACTTCAAATGACTCCAAGGTCATGGATAAATGTTGGGTTGAGCTTTTTTTTTTTCGAAAGCAGGCCTAAGGTTTGGAATGACCTGCTTAGCTACCTCACTTTGTGTGTTTTCAAGTGTTGGCTTAAAACAGTTCGATAAAGCTTTTAGCGTTGAAGGCTGCCTCTAATTATTCCTTTAACCTCTTAAGCCCTGAGGCCTATTTTCCGAAAATCCTATACTTTTACTTTTTAAGGCATTTCTCAGCTTTTACAAGGTCTAAACTGCAAATCTTGGTATCAAAATGAAGATAGGTTCTTGGGGAGTGGTGTGGATGAGTTAATTTGACAGTCAAGAACACTGGGTAAGAGTAATTGATGTTGGAATGGCCAAAAAATGAACTCCGCCTAAAAAAAAAACACATGTTTCCTCCAATATCTCCTTATTTTACTTATAACGAAGCAAATAAACACAATCAATTGTAACCACTACATGTCAAGAACATCTGTAGCAAGTTTGGTGTTCATACTACAAGAAACTAATATTCTGTAAAGGTTTTGATTGAACAAAGTTCAGGCGTAATCCATGTTGGCACAGTTTGGCACAATTTGGCACAATAATTGAAATATGGAAAAATCTTGTCCAAAGCTTCAGCTACGTTAATAGTCTTCTTTTGTTGCTTATGGGACATGATTTCAGCAAAAAAAACTCCTAAAGAAACGCCGTAAAAGGGGGGTAGAAGCTCATTTACGCCATCTTGCTGCGCTTTTGGGAACGTTTCACTCAAAAACGCTTTGACGCCGAGCTTCCGCGTGTCCCTACCCCCCCGACCATCTGTCCAATCCAGAAGATCTATATATCGACGGAAAGCTCTGATTCTATGGAAACCAATCAGCTCAACCATTTTGAGACTGACGGGATCGCCGACGAATCACACGACGCGCAGCGTGGAGAGACGCGCTCTTACGCACGGGGAGTCATTCCATATTTGGTGACGTAATGACGCCACAAAGCTAAAGAAACAATCAAAAATGGCGTTTGCACGAAGCTATTGACCGGACATAACAACAAACGGACTTTTATCGCTATGGAAATAACTTTTTGTTGAAAAAACGGCAAAGGTAAGACAAGATTTACATGCTTGCTTGGTTTTCGCTGGCGTTTTTTCGTGGAACTTTCGCTCCCTGCTCTGAAATACTTCATGCAATGTTAATGAGTTGCATATCACTGGATTCAGGTGGTTGTTAGCTTTCATTTAATGTAATGGTTTGGGTGTTTCCGTTTATATTGTGGATACATATCGCACATAAACAAAAACGTGGTCATGAATTATACTCCGGACATGTTGTTGTTTATTTGCATGGCGTTCGAGCTGTGGTTAACGGATATGAAATTGAATTAGATACGTTTTTAGAGGAGTTTCCGCTGAACACAACAGTATTTAATATGTGTGGGTTATTCTCAGGGTTCGTGAGCTATGAGTGAAAATGTAACGCACAAGGGGGCAAGTCCCCGGTACCGGGGACTTTCGGGCTTAAGAGGTTAAAATGAAAACAGCACCAACTGAAAGAGGACAAAAATCCCTATCATTTAGATATAAAATGTGTGTGTAAAGGTTAATTTTTAGTTGAGAAAACAGTGCAAGTAGCAACAAGACTGAGCTTGCTCAAAGTTAGAGTGAGCGATGACATCACCACTCTAGGGCTCCCATAGGGAATGACTTGAGCGATTTTTGGGCCGAAATTCGCGATTTTTACGGAAACCGCTGGTCAAATCGTTCCGAAAAGACATAGCAACAAACTACATAACAGCTTTGAGGTGTGTGGAAAGTTTCGTGACTGTAGCTCGAACGGGCTAGGAGGAGTTGACGGTAGTTTTTTTGTTCTAAGAAGAAGAAGAAGAAGAAGAAGAAGAAGAATAATAAGTTTAAGAGAGATAACAATATGTTGGCTTTGCAAGCAAGCCAACATAATAAGTTTAAATCAGATAACAATATGTTGGCTTTTGCAAGCAAGCCAACATAATAAGTTTAAATCAGATAACAATATGTTGGCTTTTGCAAGCAAGCCAACATAATAAGTTTAAGAGAGATAACAATATGTTGGCTTTGCAAGCCAACATAATAACGTCAAAACTCTGGATTTGAACCTTAACCAGTTTGCATTTGTCATGTGATGTGGTTCCCAAACTGGAGGACTTCAATCCCACTACAGTGCATGTATGTGGCCATTTTATTGGCTATTGAATGTACAATTTACCACCCTGGTGAGTTCCCTTGGTTCAAAAAGCAAAGCAGGATGCCTGGCACGGCTAAATACGTTTAGGTTGAGGTGATGAGGTTCTCGACCTCAGCAGAACCCTGTAAACCGCTGCAGCTGCTTCCGAATCAAAATCACTATTTCAAATAAAACCAATTACACCGATCAGACAAAAGAAATGCAAGTTTTGCTAAAAATCACCTGCATCAAACTCAAACTCTGCTCCGTCTGCGCTGGTGTCACTCTGCAGGGCTGCACCACTGTCAGGCCCCTGGGTCTGCTCCGGCTCGATGGGCTCTTGCTCTTTAGGCTTTGGAAGCTGATTGGGTCTTGGCAAACCAACCGGCTTGAAGCCCTGAGTGACAACGATAAACTTCATCCACTGACGAGCTAGTGCCACCAAACCTTTCCTCAGGGTCACCAGATAAGGGAGTCCATCGTTCTGAAAAAATATAGGTACCATCAGTATATGTTTATCCCAATACCAAGCATAAATAAGAACGCCCCACAAGGAACTTTGATTCAGTATTTTTTTATGAGATTCTACACTACAAAATACTTCAAATACTACCAGGAGCATCGTCTGGTGAGAAGGGGTGAAGAAAACCACCTGCAAGTTCACTGTAGTTAACTAAAGCAGTAGAAACCAAACTGGAGCGACCGTTTCCGGTGACTCCACGGTTGAAGCCTCTTCTAAAGCTCATGCACAAAAAACAGTTTGCTTTGGCCCATGCAGAAGAAGATGAAGATTCCTGGGACTCTAGACTCTGGAGTGATGAGATAGAGATCTCTGGAACTCTACGGGGTCGTAAAGGGACATTTCAAAGAGAAATGCCTGATGCCTACAGTGAAACATGGTGGTGGTGGGGTCATTATGTGGGACTGCAGGAGTGCTGCTGGTGGAGCATAAAATCATCGTTGGCATCATGAACTCAAGAATGTTCTACTGTATACCAAGGAAAAGATGCTGCCATCACTTTTCCAACACGACAACGACCCAAAACACACGTCTACAGCTAGCGCTGCATTTCTGAAGAAGAACAAGGTGAAGGTGATCGAAGAATCCTCTGGATCTGAACCAGAATACTGCAGCGACAAGTGCATCCACCTCTACCCAGAGGTTCTTCTTGAAGAATGAAAAGATAGATGCTGAAATCTGTCGCCAACTAGTTCACTCCGTCTCTAGGTCTTAAAAATCTCGTCAGAAACACTAGATGTAGTAGTTTTTGATGTTCATTTTTGCTTCAACCAACTTGAGTAAAACTGAAGATTTTGTGACTGAAGTTCCATTATTAACCTTAATTTCACATTAACATTTCTGTATTAAAACGATGACATTTGTGCTTAAAACTAATGTTAAAGCAAGAAAAACCTGCTTAAAGCTGATCGATTTTTCTACTTTATTAAACAAATTTTGCTAAATAACACGGACACACATAGAAACCAGAAATAACTTAAGATCATTGTCACAAGCATTTTATTCTTGTTTCAAGAAACTTTACCAAATCAAATTAACATTGCTTCCTCCTTTATCGGATTTTTTGCTCAATCCAATAATTTAACTTAATTTAATACTTCATATTTCTGATTTTAAAAATACATAATGTTCTTGATGTAAGAAACTGTTGAGTCAAAAATGTAAGATTCAAAACAAATCAAAAGCTTTCAAATTCAGAAGGAGCAAGAAAATGTAGGTATTTTTTTTCTCAAAATAAGCTGAATAATCTATACTCTGCATATTTCTTCAGAAAATAAGCAAATCAAGATTGTTTACTTTAATTGAAGCATTTTCCAGCTTTGCAGTGTGTGGTACAGTATTCATAGCGCTTCTCTTTTTGCACAATTTTTTTATGTTACAGCCTTATTCCAAAATGGATTAAATTCATTTATTTCCTCAAAATTCGACACACATTACCCCATAATTTTCCACAATGTGGAAACAGATTTTTTTAGAAATGTATTAAAAATACAAACCTAAAAAATCACATGTACATAAGTATTCACAGCCTTTGCCGTGAAGCTCTAGATTGAGTTGAGGTACATTCTGTTTCCACTGATCATTCTTGAGATGTTTCATCGGAGTTCACCTGTGTTAAATTCAGTGATTGGACGTGATTTGAAAAGGCATACACCTGTCTATATAAGGTCGCAGGTTTGACGGTTCATGTCAAAGCACAAACCACGCATGAAGACAAAGGATTGTCTCGAGGCACAAGGCTGGGGGAGGTGACAGAAACCGTTCTGCTGCTCTGAAAGTCCCAATGAGAACAGTGGCCTCCATCATCCGTAAGTGGAAGATGTTTGGAACCACCAGGACTCTTCCTAGAGATGACCGGCCATCTAAGCTGAGTGATCGGAGGAGAAAGGCCATAGTTAGGGAGGTGATCAATAACCCGAGGGTCACTCTGTCTGAGCTCCAGCGAGAGAGGAGAACCTTACAGATGGACAACCATCTGTGCAGCAATCCACCAATCAGGCCTGTATGCTAGAGTGGCCAGACGGAAGCCACTCCTTAGTAAACGGCACATAGCATCCCGCCTGGAGTTTGCCAGAAGGCATCTGAAGGACTCTCAGACAAGAAACAAAGTTCTCTGGTCTGATGAGACTAAAATTGAACTCTTTGGAGTGAATGCCAGGCGTCACGTTTGGAGAAAACCAGGCACCACTCATCACCAGGCTACTACCATCCCTACAGTGAAGCATGGTGGTGGCAGCATTATGCTGTGGGCATGTTTTTCAGCAGCAGGAACTGGAAGACTAGTCAGGATAGAGGGAAAGATGAATGCAGAAACGTACAGAGACATCCTGAATGAAAACCTGCTTCAGAGTGCTCTTGACCTCAGACTGGGTTCATCTTCCAGCAGGACACTGACCCAAAGCACCGCCCCCAAAATATCAATGGAGTGGCTTCACAACAGCTCTAAATCCTATTGAACATCTCTGGAGAGATCTGAAAATGGCCGTACACTGTCACTCCCCATCCAACCTGATAGAGCTTGGGAGGTGCTGCAAAGAGGAATGGGCAAAAATTCCCAAAGACAGGTGTGCCAAGCTCGCGGCATCATATTCAAAAAGACTTGACCCCTCACCCTTCCCCAACCCTTTATCCACTCCCCCTTTCAGTCCAACACTGTCTTGTCCTGACACAAATGATGTAAACTGACTCGCGGGAACCACAACTAATAAATATTTACATACACTCAATGCTCCAATCCAGAGGAGAAAACACCACACCAGGTGTTTTACTCCCCGGGAGAAAGCAAAACTTGAGGCTGTAATTGCTGCCAAAGGTGCATCACCAAAGTATTGAGCAAAGGCTGTGAATACTTATGTACATGTGATTTTTCAGGTTAATTTAAAAAAATCTTTTTCCACATTATGGGGTATTGTGTGCAGAGTTTTGAAGAAATAAATGAATTTAATCCATTTTGGAATAAGGTTGTAACTTAAAAAAATGTGGATAAAGTGAAGCGCTATAAATACTGTCTGGATGTATAACCAATAAAGCCGGGCACATGAAAACTTATCAATATTAAAACGAATGGGCAATGTTTCCATTAGAATCGCATTTTCAAAATGTTTTCTGGTGAATTTTACTGATTCCAGTGACACCGTATCAAACCCTTACCATAGTGGCCTCTTCGATGATGCTGTAGTCGGCCTGCTGCAGATAGCGATGCAGGATATTGCAGAGCAAGCAGGACGGGTTCTCGTGAAGATATCGCGCTCGCTTTGTAACGCGGTTATACTTGCTGCGAAATGGAATGTGAATGCTTTTTTTCTGTCGGGAGAAAGCACAAACGCAGACATCAGATCCCCGGTGAAATCCCATCGGTAGCTCTGCAGGAGTGTCTGCAGTGTGAAAGCGCCTGACCTCCAGAGCTTCGGTCATGATGCAACCCATGACCGCACACACTCGCAGAGTGCTCTCCATCTCCAGCTTCTCCAGAGAGGATTTCAGCTGATCAATGGGAACCAGCCATGCACCGACTGCAGGGGTCGCTGTGCTCAGGAGATTCAGCTGCCTGAAGACACATTACATCACAGACCTCATTAGTCCTCGCGGAACTCATCTAAGATTCCCTTTCAACCACATAAAAGACTTTACTTCCAAAAATAACAAAATTCTGTTTTGTACAATGTTCATTTATTTACTGCGCATCCTCCGCACAACGTTTAAACTGCATTAAATTCTGTGCACCTCTTCCTTTTACAGTGGACCAACGGAAATAATCCCAGTTTGAAGCTTTGTATTTGACATAAATGGGAACCACAACACCCCAGCACTAGGGATGGGTCACTCGACAGCCAGCTTCAAAACAAATTTCGGGTTTTCGAGACGCAAGCGGTTCGAAACAGTGTTCTGGAGCATTGCTGAAAATGAGGCGATCACATGACCTGTGGAACCGAAGCGTCGTTACCTCACCAACACGTCACACAGGCTTCAATTCTGCCTTGAAAACTCTTGCGCTGTCCATTTATTATTTATTCCCATCATATTTTATTATGTGGTGTTTTATTGTTAAAAAAAACAATGGCGTTTCAAGGTCTGTAGTATGGACGTAAATTGAAAGGGTCGTGACGATGTTTTATTTTTAATAATATTTGGGAAATCTGATACTTTCTCTAATAAAAAAAAAAGCCTCTATTTTTAATTAAAATCACATTCAATCTCTTCATTTTCTAGCCCAGGCTTATTCCGGAAATGGGCTGAGGTTTTCATTCGGAAAACTTCGTAACCCCAGTTACTCACCTATTGGCTATTGATTTGCATATTCATGACTTGTATGCAAAGTTACTATCTGATGGTTGATGTTAATGTTAATGTGAGTGTTGTATTTGCGGGTTTAGCAAATAAATGTATATCACGGGACACTCGACTAGATAATAAAAAGGCTACATTCAGTCCCAGGGAAAGCTTGTTTTTTTCTTTATTAAACCACCTGCTCTTCCTAGAACCCTTTCCTTGTTAACCCCCAGCATCGCAAATATTCAACATGTATTTGTGAATATTACAGAGTTGTCAGAGAACTGCTGACAATGATCACCTGAGAATCATCTGAGCAATACTCTCATTCCAACTACCTTTGAGAAAAAAAATGAGCAGTGGTTTGTGCACACCTATTTTTATGCAAATACTCCCCTGTTATCTCATTAATTAATGGCTGACCACACCCATTTGTCTGGATTGTCAAAAAGTGAGAAGTGAAAGCACTTTAAGTAACATTCAAATTTTCTGAGATAGTTATTTCTGGATTAGTTGATGGATATAGTGTTATTGAAATACTAATCATAACCCATTACAGAAGACTCTGGAAGCCAGTTTTAAGAAGATATACGAGAAAATCCTGCTTTGTTTAGCTTTAAACACAGAGTATGCTAACAGGAAAGCGAAAGACAAAGGAGTATTTCGGGGGTTGGGTATTTCAGAGTCCCAAGCAGGAAAGAGGGCAAATGTCTCACAGCAAGTGCATTTAAAAAGCTAGTAGGTTCCTATTTGTGACGTAAGTTCCTGTTTGTGATGAGAATAGATTACAAAATGCAAAGAAACAAACAACTTAAATATTTTGGTCTATGTAGGATGAATATATACATTATACAAGTTTCCCTTTGCGACGTTTTCAGAGGCTGTGTGTTTGGGGTCATTGTCTCGCTGTAGAATACCTTTATCATCGATAATACTGCATGATTCTGGGACTTTTTCATGATATTCTAATTATAAAACCAGAACCTGAACAATTTTTTGCGTCATGTCTAGATCACCTTGTGCATCAGTGAATAGTTCACTATATATTTGCGTTCCGTTTATGGTAATAAATGTTCAAAGCTTAATAAACGGTGAGCGTGTCTATCTGAGATGTACCTGGACATGGATGGAGTGTGAGATCGAATGTTTGTGGGAGCAGCAAAGCTGAACCAGATCTCCTTTATGGTCAACTTCATGCTGCTGGAGTCAGGGGGTGGAGGCAAAAGCGGCAGATCCTTCTTCAGATCGTCCGACTCAACTCCCTCATCCTGCATCAAACACAAACAGACACTTACATAAAAGACTCTAAAAAGGGTGTCAGTTATTCAAAAATACCTGCTCGTCGGAGTCTGAATTGTTGTTGGGTTCCGAGGAAGGACTCTGCGCATCATTCGGCAGATTATCATCAGATACATCTGTGCTGTAGCCACTTCCTGTCTGGGAGCCACTGGAGCCGTTTGACTTTGAGACTCCATCCCGAACGCCGCTGTCTGCACCTCCCATGACCCCAAAAGCACTATAGAGCACGGCTCCCGACTGGCGCCCCCCTGAGGATCAATCGCATGCATTTCTCACTCACGTATTGCGCTTGTTTACTGCAGCCTGGAGCTCGCTCGTGTCATACCTTTGACCGTGAGGTTTTCAATCCCACACTCAAACATGATCCATCCCCACTTCTCGGGGCTGGTGCCAGAGCGAGAGTGGTCAGGAGTGTGCTCTGGAGCATGCTCGGTGGTGATCGAGGGCTCAGTCTCGTCCACCAACACGAACTCATCCGTTTCCTCCAAACTGAAGAGAACCTTGGACTTCTCAAAAGGAATAGCGGTGATGGCACAGGATCCGATGTCTAGAAAAATAAATCACTTCATACCTCGAGTCTGAAAAGTATTTATTCACCTAAAACAGCAAATTTTATTACGCAACACTTTTAACCCCTTGACACACTTTATGAACGTGGGTCCGAAAAAAGGCACACCCAAAAATAAAATGGATGTAACTCTCACATTTTATGGGTTAAATTATTGTCCTTGGGGTCATTGAAAAGGAAACCCTTTCTAGTTTATCAGGATGAGTAAGTAACTGGATACCTCAAACAAAACTTACAGATTCACAAACTTTGTAGAAATAGTGGAAATTATCCTCACCTAAATGTTTTATTTTATTATTTTTTAAATAAGCTTGAGTCCCTGGTGGACTTTTGTACAACAATGAATAGAAGCCACAGCTGTGGACCAATACATGACCAAAATCTGTCAAAATGGAGCCAAACATGTGTTTTCTGCAGTGATTTTTTTATAAGACAATGTCCAGGCGGGCACCAGTGGCACCAAATTAGCACTTGGTAACCAAATGAACAAATTGATGATTTTTTTAAACAAATCAATACCACTAGATAAACTACTCAATAAAAAAAAAAATCATTTTAAAGAAAATGCAAACAATGAAAAAATAACAAAATATGTAAAACAGTGTGATTTGTGCAGCCACTCATTAAAACAATCTGAATCTCCTCTAAAATGTCTTCAAAACGATCAAATATCTCCCTAGATGCCATTGTGTTACTAACAGTAACAGATAAACATGCCTTATCCCCCGGAAAAACAGTTTTTGTTTCTTGAGCCTGATGATAAAAGATGATGATCGATATGCATCGTCTTCAGTCTGTGAGGGTTTTTTTTCGCTAAGCAAATGACAAAAATGCTATTTTTCTTTATTCACTTGGACAGTTTGATCCTTCATTAATGGAGTTATGTGGGTTTTCATAAGATGACCAAAAACAAAAGGATTTATATTAGAATAACAAGCATACAATTGTTTCTATGCAACTGAATTGTCACTTGAATAAGTTATAAATAATGAGTTATTTAACATTAAATATTAAATAATGATGACCAAGATGGCGGCGCGTACACATCGCGAGGCTCAGTGTCTCTCCAGTTTCTGCAAATTTGCAGTATTTTACCTGCTCATCTCGGGTCTGTTCGTGCGGAACAGTAGTGCCTTTACATCGTACACCCGACAGGAGCTTCTGGATATCGGTTTGCACATTCCCGACAGTTTTATCAGCAATCTTCGACTCGTCCCTGAGATCGTAAGATCACCCGAGGCTGCGCACTCTACCCGGCTGGGCGGAAGTGCTCGGAGGCGGCGGCGCGACCGTAAACAAAGACGGGGGAAGCGCGGAGGACTAAGAGCTAAGCTAAAGCTAAAACCACACCGGCTCTCTTTACCCAGCATTTTCCTCGCTAATGTACGGTCGCTGGTGAACAAAATGGACGAGATTCGACTCCGCATCCAACATAGCAAGAGACTTTGGAACTGTAATGTCATGATCTTCACTGAAACATGGCTAAACAGCGATGTATCGGACAGTGTTATTACTCTAGCTGATCACCACACATTTCGGGCAGACAGGACGGCGGATGACTCCGGTAAGACCAGAGGCGGAGGATTGTGCATTTATGTCAACAAAGCTTGGTGCACGAACTCTGTTATTATTGGGAGACATTGCTCAGCTAACCTAGAGTTTCTCATGGTTAAGTGTAGACCGTTTTATCTGCCACGGGAATTCACCTCCACCATAATAACTGCTGCTTATATTCCTCCCGACGCTGATGCCAAGCTTGCTATGAACGAACTTCATGCGGCCATCAGCAAACAACAAACTGCTCACCCGGAGGCTGCATTTATTGTTGCGGGGGATTTTAATCACTCAAACCTAAAGACAGTACTCCCAAAATTTCACCAAAACATTTTCTGTTACACCAGAGGAAACAAAACTTTAGACCATGTATACACAAACATGGCTGAAGCTTATACTGTGACCCCCCTCCCCCACTTGGGACAATCAGACCACCTTTCTTTGTTCCTCACCCCCAAATATTCACCCCTCATCAACCGTGTGAAGCCATCTGTGAAGACCATCAAAGTGTGGCCAGCGGGGGCAGACCTCACACTTCAGGACAGGTTTCTACACACTGAATGGAGTATGTTTGCTTCTCAGGCCACCTGTGGCTCTCACACGGACATTGACAGATACACTTCTTCTGTTCTGGATTATATCAACATTACCATTGACAGTGTTACAACCCAGAAACAGATTACCATATACCAAAACCAAAAGCCATGGATGAACAAGGAGGTGCGTCTCCTGCTAAAAGCACGCAACACTGCCTTCCGATCAGGTGACGCACAAGCCTACAGCACTTCCAGGGCAAATCTGAAGAGGGGCATCAAAAAGGCCAAGCACTGCTACAAACTTAAGCTAGAGGAGCACTTTTCTAACTCTGACCCTCGGCGCATGTGGCAGGGCATTCAGGCCATCAGCGATTACAGACCTAGCCACTCCACCCCCACAGCCACTAATGTCTTCTTCCTGGATGAGCTTAATGACTTTTATGCTCGCTTTGAGAGAGACAATACAGACACTGCCACAATGATCGTTCCCTCACCCGACCACTCACCCATCACACTAACCTCCTCTGATGTACACACCGCACTGAGCCGGATCAACACGCGCAAGGCTGCTGGACCAGACGGTATTCCTGGTCGCGCACTGAGGGCATGTGCAGAGCAGCTCGCTGGGGTATTCACAGACATTTTTAACATGTCCCTTGCCCAAGCAACTGTACCAGCATGTCTTAAATCCACCTCCATTGTGCCAGTGCCGAAACACTCCAATCCAACATGCCTGAACGACTATCGCCCTGTAGCACTCACACCCATCATAATGAAGTGCTTCGAGCGGCTGGTCCTCTCACACCTCAAGAACTCTCTTCAACCCTCACTGGATCCACACCAGTTTGCCTACCGTGGCAATAGGAGCACAGATGATGCAGTCTCCATAGCATTGCACTCTGTACTCAAACACCTGGACAATACAAACACTTATGCACGAATACTGTTTGCTGATTTCAGCTCAGCATTCAACACTGTCAGACCATCTAAGTTAATCACCAAACTTAGAGACCTGGACATTAACACCTCACTGTGCAACTGGATTATGGACTTTCTGACCAACAGACCTCAGCATGTTAGATCAGGTCACATCTGCTCCACCACTGTTACGCTCAACACTGGTGTACCACAGGGCTGTGTGCTGAGCCCCTTCCTCTACTCCCTCTTCACCCACGACTGCAAGCCTGTCTATGGATCAAACTCCATCATCAAGTTTGCAGACGACACTACAGTGATCGGTCTCATCAGCAACAACGATGAGACTGCCTACAGGGAGGAGATTCAGCACCTGGCCACATGGTGCACGGACAATAATCTGCTCCTTAACACTACCAAGACAAAGGAGCTCATTGTGGACTTCAGGAAGGGAAGAAGAGGTTCACATGAACCCATCTACATCAACGGGAGGACTGTTGAGCCTGTTTCTTCCTTCAAATTCCTGGGTACACATATTTCAGAAGACCTAACATGGACTACCAACACCTCCAGCCTGGTCAAGAAGGCTCACCAGCGCCTGTTCTTCCTGAGAACACTCAAGAAGAACCAGCTGTCCTCAGCCATCCTGGTGAACTTCTATCGCTGCACGATAGAAAGCATCCTTACAAACTGTGTCACAGTCTGGTACGGAAGCTGCTCTGTTGCGGAGCGTAAGGCACTGCAGCGGGTGGTGAAAACTGCCCAACGCATCATAGGGAGTCAACTTCCATCCATTGAGGACATCCAGAGGAAGCACTGTCTGCGTCGAGCACACAGTATTCTTAAGGATTCCTCTCACCCTGCCCACAAACTGTTTTCTCTCCTGCCTTCCGGCAGGCGCTTCAGATGCCACAGGACTAAAACCAGCAGACTGAGGAACAGCTTCTTTCCCAGAGCTGTCTCCTTATTGAACTCTACCCCCCACTGACACCTCTAAACCACCCCCCCCCCTCTTTACTCTTCCCATTACCATTGCACTATTTAATACTCTTTGTATTACACTGTACATACCCATCTGTAAATACACATTTTCATCGTACATATACATATTGTAAATCTGGGATAAATCTATTCTGTATATATGTTCATCTATTTGTACATTCTAATTGTAGTTTTTTTTTTATCATCTTTAATTATGCTCACAGTACTTCATCTGTAAATGTCCTTCTCCCTGTACATATCCTATAACTTATACCTATATCCTGCACTTGCTGCTTTTTGCACTTCTGGTTAGACCTAACTGCATTTCGTTGTACTTGTACTTGTACATGTATAATGACAATAAAGTTGAATCTAACAATAAAGTTGAATCTAATCTAATCTAAAT